>PVJA010005772.1:0-77139 GCA_004027025.1 Myocastor coypus | reverse complement strand
AAAAAAAAAAAGGGGGGGGTGGGGAAAGGGAAGGCAGGCCAAGTATCCTGACCTAGCCGGTGCGTGGGCTCAGCTCCCAGCGGTGCGATTTGGGTCTGGGCTGGAACAGGAAATTAGTTGCGGGAACGCAGAGGCGGGGCAGAGGGGCGCAGGGAGCTTACCCGCGGCGGGTGCGCAGGCTCAGCTCCCAGCGGTGCGATTTGGGTCTGGGCTGGAACAGGAAGTTAGTCGCGGGAACGCAGAGGCGGGGCAGAGGGGCGCAGGGAGCTTACCCGCGGCGGGTGCGCAGGCTCAGCTCCCAGCGGTGCGATTTGGGTCTCAACAGCAGATCTTGTGAGAACAGAATGACTTTGCTCAAGGTTACCTAGCTGTAAACATCTGCACCTACTTTGGTTTTAGTTAGGTGCCATTCAGTAGTGACTATTTACTTGGCCTAAAATTTAATTATTATTATTATTATTTTTTTTAACTCTTAGTACTTTAGATTTTCTTTCTGGACAATGTTAGCTTTGCCTCAGGCACATCAAAAGTCTGGGGACTGGGAACACCTAAGTGTAGGTAGAGATACCGGAGAGACTGAGGGACCTACCAGGGCTCAAACATTCTGACTAGGTGGGGAAACACTGCCTCACCATAAGGTGCCTTCATAAGCTAAATACGTAAAAATGTATTTAGAGTGGAAGCAGGGCTCGTCACTATACGCTCAGCCAGCCGCTGACCCTAACGTTACGGAACTGTTGTGTTTGCACCACCGAACAGCACCCACCACCTCTCTCGGGATTCTCCAGTGAGTCTTAAACCCAACTTTCAATCGCCGCAGAGTTCGTTTAGCCAAGGTCAGGGCCACCTCCTTCTCTGTGCCGGGCCCGGAGCTCTGCCTTTGTTGGGAATGCCCTGGCAGGGCCAAGGAGTCCTCACTCAGCCACTGCGCTGCTCCCGTGCTGTCTTCCGTCCCCTTCCGTCCCTGCCTGTCGGCCTCGCTGCTCTCAACCTTGCCACCCCTCTGCCCTCAGGGATGCAACCTCAGCGTGGCACACGTGTACTGTTCTGTGGCCTCCCCCGCCTTTCCCCCATCTCCGCACCTGGCCCTCCTGGATGTCTATTGGCAGATGGACTCCACCCACCCAGATGCTGTCTCCGAAAATTGCAGGACATGAGTGAACAGCAAATACTGCGTGTTCTTCCTCTGAAACATGCCCCAGTCTGCTCCCCTCTCCCTCCTACGAGGCTGGCGTGGGCCACCGTCCCCTGCTTCCTGCTGGCTGGGGCGGCCTCCTGCCATCCTCCCTGCCTCTCCTCTTTCTTCCCAGTCTGTCCTCGACACAACAGCCACCTGGAGCAGGGCCGGCCGCCACGCGGTTGCTCACTACCCACCATCACTTTCCACTAGACTGGGAAGCCAGTGTCTCCACAGCAGCTGCCAGGCCTTGCGTCCTTGGCCTCCGCTGCCCACGGCGCTGTGCGCCTCGGAGTTCTCCCCCTTGCTCTCCATGCTCTTACCACACTGCTTTTCTTGCAGCCTTGGACATATTGGGTGCGCCTCATGCCACGGCCATGGTCCATTTCTTTGCCTGCACCAGCCACGCTCCCTGAAACTTCATGTTAACGCTTGCACCTCTTTAGACCTTGACCTGAAAGTGAGGTCTGTCATAGCCACACTTCGCCAACTCTCTACCTAGGACCAGTGGCTCCTGAGTTGATGTGTCACAAGTGTGGATGTGTGCTGGAGCTCAGCAAAGGGGAATTTGGGCCAGTTCCTTTTTCCATGGGATCAGCAGAAATTATTCAAGCTACTGGCGTTTATCTGCTATTAGACATAAATATATGACATAATGAATAGTAGGACTACCATGCAAATCATGAAATATCAATTCTCAATTGAATAGTAAGATAAGACCTCATAGATGCCCAATGAAAATGGCTCTTGTAACCCAAGACTCACATGTTGGCTTTATCCCTTAGTTGCTGCAGAGGGACCAGGCCTGAAATCTTCCAAAAGAATGTGCAGTGAAGGCTTAAGTGAGTCAAGTGGTTTGATTTTAGGGCTATAGGAGGGTCAAAGCCTCTCACAGAATTTGAGGTTCTCTGGGGGCTAAGACCAAGATCTTCTTTGGGTACTTATTTAGTTATTAAAATGGGAGAAGGAGCACTAAAGAAAATTCAGGAATCTAGGAAGGACCCGGGGAGTCCCTTGAAGGACTTCTCTGAGTAAGACATTATGCTAATGTAGGAGACCTGTGCCGGGCCCAGGAAGGCCCTCGCTGCAGGAGCGAGATGGGGCAGCTACAAGCAGGCCAACTCCAGCAGACTGAGGCTGGACACAGGTGTCCTTAGCTGGAGCCCTGTCTCGTCCTGAAGTTCTCTCCCCTTCACACACCAATGTAGGCCTCGGCTGGGACCAGTGACTCCCAGAGGATCCCTTGCTGCGAGTCTGCTGTCATCTCCAGACAGCAGATGCAGGCCTTGGGCAGGCTCCCGGGTGAACCTAGAAAGGCAACCGGTCAGCTTAAGTCCTGCTCTCGGAGCCATGCCATAAAGGTCTCCATCACAGAATAAACTACAGTTGGTCCGCAAGAATAAAGTTATTCAAAACCTAATTTGTAGAGAAGTATTTACCCTCGCAGCTTCTCCATTTGATAGTCCATTGCTGCCTGCTTTTTTAGAATAATTAAGATTATTAAGGGCTGAGGAACTAGCTTGGTGGTCTAAGCACCTGCCCAGCAAGGGCAAGGACCCAGATTCAATCCCCAGTACTCCATCCTATGCCAGCCACAAAAATCAGGTCTGGTGGCCTGTTCCTGTAATCCTAGTACTGGGGAGGCTGAGACAGGAGGACCACTATGAGTTCGAGCTGCATAATGAGACCCTGTATCAAATAAATAAACAAATAATTTAAAAATGATTATGTAAATTGATTATACATAGTAATGACATTAATTACAGGAAATTTGCCTCTGTACATGATGTACATAACATTAATTTTCTCACATTCCTCTCCTTCTTCCCTTCAGCCCCTCTTACCTTCCAAATTTACCAGAGCTGTTTCCATCTCGTCTAGTTTTCTCTTTTCTTTTCTTTTCTTTTCTTTTCTTTTCTTTTCTTTGCTTTGCTTTGCTTTGCTTTTCTCTTTTCTTTTCTTTTCTTCTTTCCTTCCCTACATCCTCTTATCATCTGAATATTTTCTTCCAATTTCCCAATATCTATGATACATTTTAATCCTTATTTACACTTTTGATTTCTCACCCAAGAGAAACAAGTACACTATTGAAAATATGCAACAAAAACTCTTCAAACTCAAAAATGAGAAAATAGGTAACCCTATTCAAAACAAGAAGCACAAATCAAGGATATATTCAGTAAGGGATAAAATCCAAGCCTAAGAAAGGTCTGTGGGCTGCTTTCTCTCCCATCCCTCTGAGAGCGTAGGCAAAGGAAGCCTACTTTCTGGGAGGTGGACAGTTTGGCACTAGCTATCTTAAAATAGATCAGAATATTTAGCCCAACAGCTGTACTGCTTCAAATATTTCCTGCCTATATATCCATAAAAAGACCACCTATACACACTAAAATATTCAGTCTAACTTTGATTACAAAGTAGAACTCCAAAATCCAGTAATATACAGTGGCAGTCCTTATTTCAATACATTTTGACACATGGTACTCTTCAGTTCTTAAAATAAATGTGGTACTGAAAATATCCATGAACTATATTATTGTATACTGAGTGAAGCTGCTCATTTGGGGTAAGAACAACAGCTTCCAGGAAATAGTCCACTCATTTTTTTTTTCTGGAAGCACGTATAAAACACTATCAATAACCTTCTGAAAGTGGGGTGCTAGGGAGAGGGAATGGGCTCGCTTTATTCCTGATACTGATAAGTTTCTAGCCATATAGAACATGAGGGAAATTAGAAAGAGAAGCTGCATAAAATGTTCCCTCCTTAAAAACTGATTAAATGCAATTTTTCCAGACCTTCCTGAGGTTTCCCCCACACAGACATGCAGATATCAAAATCTGACAAGGAACCCGTGAACATAAATCTCCACTCATGACGAGGACGTGACAGCATTCATGTGTGGGAGTCTCTTCACGTGTGACGCAGTCCAGCAGTGTGATCTTGCATGTGCACAGGTATCCGGACTTTCACATGCTCACAATCACCCTGTGCAGTGGCTGATGCTCTCCCAAGTAGCAGCGTTCTTTAGCTTCCAGGTGGACAGAAACCACACTCATAGTTGTGGGGCCAAGAGTTTGCTTTGCAGTGTCTTCTTTGGTTTCAGATTTACTGGGAGAGTAAAACTAGAGAAGTGTGAGTGCGAGAACTGTATAGGACTGGCTGTGAGAGGGCAGGGCGCGCTCCGTCGGACTCATGGCTGCTGCGATGCAGGAGGCAAACCTCGCGGTGCACGTCTGGAGCCAAGGCTGAGGCGGCCCTGGGCTGCACGATGCTGCTTGTGCCTTCCAGTCTTACCAGGCCTCTGCTGGGGGAGTTTTCCAGGTATGTTTTCCTTTTCTGTCAGATGAGAGTAATAATCCGAGCTCTTCTTTGCTGCAGAGCTCTGAGATGGACCAAGTCAGAAAACACGCATGAAAGCGAACAGTGTCACCAACTTCTGTCGCTGTTGATTTGGCTGTGACCATCCAGGAAGGAAAAGACTGAGCTGGTGCTGAAACCTCATGACTCCTATTTTCTTTCCTTAGTCCAAATGTGACGAATAAGAGAGCACCACGCCCCAAACCAGGGACCGTGCAGATACGCTTAATTAACCACAGATTCGGTCTTTATAATGACCTCAGAAGTTCTTCCTAGCAAAGCTGTTCAGACAGCTACAAATCAAAGGTCAGCTGTCATCCTTGGGATCAAGACGAGTGGTTGCTCCATTGCTGCCCTTGGCTCGGACTCCTTCAGAGACCAGCCTCTTTGTCTGTATTGCTGTATAGTAGACTAATGGTTTGCTTCTTCTTCTTCAGGCATCCTTGGCAGGTAAGTCAGGTACAACTGACAAACTAAGTTGCATCTCAGGCCTCCGGAATCATAACCTGTAATGGGAAAGAGATCTCAAGCTTCATTCTGGGACTCTAATCAGATACAAAGTAATTCTTAGATTTCAAAGTGGGCATGTGACTCAGAGAAACAGCGATTTCTGAAAATACTTGAGCAACTTCAAATTCCCTGGGTCTCTCGTGCATTTCAAAAATTTGCACTTCTAGCATGGTGTTGAGCGCTGTGAACACTTCTAATCGAAGAACTGCACCCTGAGAGCTGGTCAGCTATTGACAGGGCAGCTGGCTTGGGAGCAAGAAGGTCTCCGAGGAGCGATCGCCCCAGTCCCTGTAGCTTACATCTAGGGGTCCCCTTGAAGTCTCAGATCTGCATAGGTGGGACTCTTGGGGAATGACTAGATTGTAAGTACGTGGTGTGGGTTTGGCATCCACATACAGTTCTGAGTGTGGATGACTGGCTTACTGAACAGGAGATACTCATCTTGGGTATGGGTACCACCAACACATAGCCTGACATGTCAGATGAAATAAAGGGAAAAGAGGACAGGTTTGCTGTTTCCTGCCTGCAGAGCCCTGAACTCTGGCCTTTTGTGATTTCCCTACACTGTGGCGCCCTGCCTTGGAACCAGGTAACTATGGACTGAGACCTCTACAAACTGTCAACCACAACAAACATTTCCTGCTTTGATTTATGGGTTTTGGGTATTTTGTCCCTCCATGAGAAAATAACTAAGGCAGATTTTGGTACCAGAGAAATAGGGTCATTGCTGTGACACTCCTTGGCCATGTATTTCGAAAGCTTTTGCAACTGGCTAGCGGGAAGAGTTGGGAAAGCTTTGGGGATCCCATCTGGAGAAGCAACCCTACAATCCTGTGAGCTGAGCTTGATGGCAGATGGTCGCGTGAGAGCAGAACACAGAGAGTGACACATCTGCTAAAGACCAGGCTCAGGAGGTTCTGTTGGGAACAAGGACTAAACTGGCAGCTGGGGTCCAGACCATGTTTGTTATATTCTGGCAGAAAATTTGTCTGCATTTTGCTTCTGTCCTGAGACCCTGCAAGAGACTGAGGTTAAAGGAAGCAGACTAAGTAATCAGGGGAGAGAAATGTTAAGGCAGCCCTCAGGCAAGGCTATGGCATGGCTACTGTTGGGGGTTTTTAATCAGATCTTGGCTGGGAATAAAGAGCAAAAGGCCTACTTGGGTGATTTAAGAATTTTTGAGCTCACCTGGAAAAGAAGCTATGGAAAAGTCCTGTAGCTTGTACGTAAGGGGCACAAGCAAAGTTGGTTGCTAAAAAGATAAGCATTAGAAAGCCAAGTACAGCTAGGGAAGTAGCTCAGTAGAATAAGCACCTGCCTGGGAAAAGCAAGGTCCTGAGTTTAATTCCTGGTACTGAGGGAAAAAAGCGAATTATAGTACTTTGGAACAAGACGATAGAAAAAAGATAACCTTAAAACTTCAAAATTGCAAGCGTGAAAGATTTTGCTTTGAGAAAAGAGCTCCGGGGCAAGATATTCCAAACTGCTGGGAACCTGGAGAATCTGTTCCTCCAGACTGAGTGTGTGGTGCTCAACCATCTTGGAGTTCAAGTCCCACAGCCAGAAGGAAGCCTGACACCGACTGCAGGTGGCAGAGGCTTTGGCGTCCTCCATGTGGTGCTGTTTTTAGGTACACGCAGAGTGCATGAGCTGCGAGGGTGGCGTCTACCCAGGCAAAGCTGTGTGGGCCTCCAGCTGAAAGCGTGACCCAGAGGCTGAAGAAGTGGCCAGGAATGTGGCCACGAAGGAGCAGGTCCCACCCGTAGAGAGGCCAGGAGAGCTGCCCAGGCCCTGTGGAGCTCACAGCTGGGCACAGGCCGCCCCAAGGCTGGACATTGCATTCGGGGATCTAACGTTTGCCTTGCCGTCTTTTGGTCTTGCGCTGGCCTTCTTCCTCTGTCTCCTCATTTCGGCCTTTGAGAATGGGAATGTTTGGACTGTTCGGGCTTGGCAATGTTGGGATTCTCAGGCTGCTTTCCATTTTCACAGGAGCTGGCAGCTAATGGTTTTTCTCAAATTTCAGAGGAGAATTTGGCTGTGCACTTTATAGTGATGCTGGAAGTGTTAGGACACTGGCAACCTTAGAGGTGGAGTGTTTTTTAAATAAATTAAATTAAATGTTTTGCATATATGAATGTGCAAATGCATTTTGAATAAATAGATGTACACTAGCCTTTTGGGTGGCTGGAGATGGCTTGCAACTGGATGTCTCCCGAGAGCCTCACGGGGAGGGCTTTTGGAAGTGGCAGGAGAATGGATGTGCGGTGGCAGTCCAGTCCGCTGAGAAGTCGGCCTCAGCTCTGGGGATGGCAAATCGGTGCACTGAAGGGGGAAACCCAGCCTGGGTGTAGCTGGTGCCGACCAACAGGCGTGCAGCCTGCATGGAGCCAAATGGGAGAAGGAGGCCGCCCTGCCTCCTGCCGGCTCCCCAAGAGCCCCTCTCCCGTGCCTTGTTCTCTCCGACCCTGCTGCCCTGCATTGGCGGCACCTGACCAGGGACTGAAACCGCTACAAACTGGGAGCTCTCTTTCTTGAACTTGGGTTTTGCTTCAGTAACAAGAAAGTAACTCCTGCATTTTTATGGAAATTCCTAAGCCTTTCTAGGTTTGAGCCTAGCATTTTGTAAAGTAGCTAATGATGTGCTTTTTTTTTTTGACTCATTTTGAAAAAATTCATGGAAACTGTTGAGAGCTCTTTTATGTGGCAAATGCTGCAAATGAGAAAAAATGTGTTAGTGTCCCTGTTGTTTGGGAAGGTGCCTTGTGGCCCAGGACGCTCCTGTGCTGTTGTAGATCAGCCGCCTCTCCGGGCGGCCACCGCTGGGGTCTACACTAGCAGGGAACTACAGGAAACATGTCAGGTCTCTGTGAAAAGCTCCTACACCCTTCTGAGGCATGACCAGACTCTGCAAGAAGCTAAGGTGCTCGAACACTCTGGGTGCTTGACCCAAGTCACTCCTCCCCTTTGCTGGCCCTAGGGATGAGAGGCAATTTGCCAGTCAGAAAAGAACTAGGCGGGGCTCTCAGCCTGTAGCTGTTACTCCTCAGAGTTTCGCTTGTGACTCACAAGGACAACTTGCCAGAGGGAAGGACAAGGAAATCATCTGGGAAACACCCTCAATGAAACTAAAACAAACAGAATGGAGAAGACAAACAAGTAAAAATAACGGCATAATACCATCGGAGTGGCTCTGGGATCCCATCGCGGCTCAGAAGGAGCTCCCGCTTCGCAGCTCCAGTTCCCCGCTCTGCTCCAAGCAAGGCGCCGCCGACACTGCACACAATGCCTCCGAAAGAAGGAAAGCAAAGTCTCTGCGTGGCCGAGACCAGCTCCATCATTATTTTAACTGTGTCCTCAGTGGCAGACATGGACTTGCTGCCCAGTGAGTATTTATCCAATGAATAAATGAATAACTTAGGAAACCTCTTCTTGGGCTGTTTTACCCACTTGTCAGAGAGTACTAAGAATACAGAGCTCTAGGAGTGTCCTAGCCTGTGAGTTTATAAGCCCTGCCCAGCACACAGTAGGTTCTCAACAAACAGAGTCTGCAATTAACAAAACAAGATTTGCCAGGAGACATTTTTGTTCTTAATTAAGGGGCTTTGTCAGCTAACTTACAGCCATTTTCTTATTTTAATCATGACTTGATTAATTTTAACAGTCCTAGGAGGAGGGGCTATTCAGAAAATGAATCCTCGTTTCAGCTCTAAACTTATGGCTTAGAGGAATTTTGGGTTAGCTCAGTGGTTTAAGCACCTGCCCTGGCAATCCCAGTCAGGCACAGAGATGGCAGTTCAATCCCCATGTCCACCTTTAAGGCAGCCCAAACCAGCCAAAGAAAAAAAAATCTAAACTTATAGTTCATATAATTTTTACAATGTGATTATGTTAGTCAGCTTCCTGATACTGTAACAAAACACCTCTGATAATTAACTTTTAAAAAAAGAATGGTGTATTTTGATTCCCAGTTTAGGGTGTTCCATTTCAATATTGGGTGGACCTGCTGCTCTGGGCCTCTGGTGAGCATACTGAGGGATATGGCAGAAAGATCATGGCAGAGAAAACTGCACACCAAGTGGGAAAAAGAAAAACAGAGAACGACGTTAGAGTCCTACAATCCCCAGCCGGGGAGGCCATGCCATCTGGGATCAAAGGAACTTCTGGTAAAGCCCTCTACGCCAGGAGTCCACAGTACCTTCCAAACTGCCACCCTAGAGACCAAGATTTTAAGAGACAGTGCTTTGGGACAGAGGCAACATCTGAACCAGAGCAGCGAAAACAGAAATTAATGTATTCCCTAGTTGACTATATCTTCTTTTTCATCTAGAAAACCGGGGAAGCTGTAACATTTCTCTCAAAGTAGAACCATTGACCAGTTAATTGATCTCGTGTAACTCATGACCTCATCACGTGGAATAATTCTTCAGAGTTACCTTCTTTCCACGTCACTGACAACCACACTGATCACCACAGATATCTGACATTAGTAAAATAGAATTTGCTATGTGACAGTTTTCCCTCGTGCTGGTTCTTCTCAAAGATATCTGTTGTCTTTGGTTCCAGAACTAGGTATCACTGGCTCTTCCTGGGGTTGGACTGCGTGGTGTCTGCTGATTACAGCTTCCTTCTGAACTGCCTGAAGAACTGGCCAGGAGGCCAGTAATGAATGAGGAAATGCGACTCTTATGTAAAGGAAGGAGATGGAAGAATAAAGGAAAGAGAAGGGGACACCCCGCTCGGGCCCCTCCTGCTCCTCTCTTGGACCGGAGCTTCCTTTCCCTCAATAAATCTATTCTGCTTATAAAAAATAAAGAAAGGAAAGAGAAGAATAAAAAGAGAAAGCCAGGTATGGTGGCACATGCCCAATCCCAGTGCACAGGGGGCTAAGGTAGGAGGATTGTTGCGAGTTCAAGACCAGCCCAGGCCACAAAGTGAGCTCAGTCAGTCTAACCTGCAGAGTGAGACCCTGTCTCAAAAACACAAAAATAAATTTTAAAAAGTAATGCATTTGTACATGAGGTGGCCACTGCAGAAATAGTAAGACAGCAGAACAGTAAGATTACAGCGGTCATAGAGTCAATAGCTGCCATCTTCCATGTCCTCCTAGACGGGGCCCATCAGAAGCTATTCTGTGCCCACTTCCTGGCTGTGCTTGACAGGCCTCCTCCTGTAGTTTAGCTTCCTTTCTGGCTCAGCTGCATCCCATTTTCGAGCTAGTTGGCCATGACCTAGTGTCCTGCCTCAGTCTCTGGTGTACCAAACACATGCTGTTCTAGCTCTCCATGATTGACACCTTCTCAGCATGAGGCGGCAGAGGCCCTGCTTCCCGGCCACCCTAGGCCAGCTGCTTACTGAGCCCTCCTGTGGCGGAGGACAGAGAAGGCAGCGGCTGGTGCCTCTGCGTGCACGGGCACTGACCTCGCTCCTAAGCGTTCCCTTCTTCTGACTCAGTTACCTCCCAGAGGCCACCGCGCCACCTCTTGAGGCCCTCAGGCTCAGGCTTAGGGTTTCACATTTGAATTTCGTGGAGACACAAACATCCAGTTTGTATCCACTCCCGGCGCACCCATGCTCTTTTGGTCAACAGTGTAAAGGGGCACTTCTGGTGAAGAGACTGGGCTGCCGAGCCTACTGTGTCCACTTGTGTATTCACACTTGTTCCAGCTTCAAGGAGGAAAGACCCCCGAGGAGCGCTCAGGTCCCGAAGAAAGCGCCCTGAGAGCTGACCAGGACCTGCAGGAGCCATAATAGCACTTGAATTTTTAAAGGTGTGAAATATGAAGTACCTATTGCACAGCAAGAGCTGATGCAGTGCTAAAGCCGTGAAGACTCGTGCTCTGACGGTCAGGGTGACGGGGTCGCCAGAGGACTGTGGGTGGGCGTGGGGAGAGGTGGGGCGGCGCTGGGTAGGCTCAGCCCTGCCTTCTCGGACGTGCTGCGCCCCGGCTGGCCATGTGTATCTAGGGCTGGGATTTGGTTCAGAGGAGGAAATCTAAGGATGTCAACTTTGTTTTCTTCAATAAACCTATTTCGTGCCTAATAAATATGAAATCCAGTTCGTGCGGGGCGGACACCATGACAGGCAGTACACACTGCGGCGAGCAAGGGGCGCTGGAAGAGATTACCTGGATGTGCAGGGCCGTTTACAGTGTAGCACAGTAGATGCGGTGGCAGGAAAAGCGGGTGGCAGCACTGAATGAGTCAAAGGAGACACCGGCCCGAGACTCGGAGCCTCTCAGGGAAGAACCTCGCCGAGGCGGCCGCCTCGCTCCCAGCCAGGCAGGAAAGGGACCGGACGTGTCGCGGGCTCATCCCCCACTTGCGCCATACCCCACCGTGCTCTCGTGCTTTCTTCTAGAGAGAAGATCCAAGTCCCAAGACTCTTCCCCACGCTGGTCGCACTTCCCTTGTCTTTCTGAAGATGGCCTTTTTCTGGGAAATAACCTGGAACAGCTGTGCCCCGCAGTGTTTGGGAATAGGCTGGCCACTCAGAAACTGCAGCTGTTTGTGCTGTGGCGCTGTCCCCAAACTTTCCACAGGAAGCCTCCCAGCCAGAGCCTCTGCCCACTCCCAGCCCTCGGAGCCCTTACAGCTTCCAGCCTCCAAGAGAGAAGCGGAGGACGCCAGCCTTGGTGGCAGCACGACACCAGGGCACACATCAAGCCGGAAGAGCCCAAAGCCAAACCCACAGCCAGGCTAGGGGGGCCACTCTGGGCACAGCGACTGCGTGCTGCTCTGCCAGGCTGACCTCTGAACCGAGGAAGGCTGTGCCTCTGGGAGACCCCTGCTTGCCCCGGACAGCCCTGTGCTAACAGAGGTGAAGCCCGGCGAGAAGAGTATGCCTCGCATTCCGCTGGAAGTGCCCCGGGACACCCCGTAGCCTAGAGGACTCGGAAATATTCTGCCCTACAAAGAACGGGGCTTTCCGTGCACTTCCTAAGAACACACATCTATCTGAAAAAGAAAGTAAGAAGAAAGCGCTGCGGCCCCCACAGAAGCGGGTCTGTCTTGTGCACAGTGGGTCCCTGTTCTGACTTCGTTCTTACAGAAGAGACAACCCTAACACACACTGCTTTAGATAACTGACTATTTGCTTCTTCTCATTTGAGTTGTATAATCCAGGGGATGAAATGAGAACTTAATAACCATCTTGCTGAAAGAGGACAATCGAGTTAGCCGCCAGCCAAACATTCCTGTCTCGCCCTGTCAAACACCCATGAATGAAGTAGGAAACCTCGCACCCGCTCTTCCCGAGAGCCCGCTCGTTCCTGTCTGTTTCTGCATAAGCCAATTACTCTGTCTAGAAAGCGCTGTCCCCCTGCTGAACGCCTAATCATCATTCACGGTCACATCGCAGCTGACGACCAGCAGCGACATAAAGGCCCCGACTGAGACCCCCGCCGGCCCCGCCCCGCGGAATTCACGTGGATTTCTGCATTAACCCTAAGCTCCTCTGTTCCTCCTTTTACAGGCAAGGAGCCGAGGCACGGCACGGAAGGTGTCCTGCCTAGGCAGGGTGTGTACATCCCGAGGAGCGCAAGTTCATGTTCACGAAAGATCCACGCAACAATGTGAATAAAGCAATTCCCAAATGGGATATTCAGATGTCAGCCCTAAATTGTGCATGCTTGGACAGTGGAGAAAACCGAAGAACACAAGAAAGAGAGCAAGTTCTGAGTATCACAGAATTGAGAAGATCACAAAACTGATGCTGAACGAAGCTAAAGCAGAAAGCACAGGCACCGTAATTTCAAGTACAGAAACTTCAGAAGCAAACACAGTGATCCGCGCCATTGTGCATCAGGATGGTGGCTGCCCTGGGGACCCAGGGGCAACTGCCCCGGGAGTGTCCGTGCGCTCATCATTTCTGCCCTTGACGCGGAGCTGGCCTTCCAGCGTGGTCACTTGATACAGTCTCACCCAGCCTTGCGCTAGCGGTACTTTCCCATTTCTGAGTGTGTTTGTGTGAGATAAATAACACAGCAAGAAAGTGTTTAAAGAGGAGAGAGGCAGGTCCGAGCAGACTTACGAATTGTGCTCATATATCTTGAGGTACAATTTCAAAGATAATCCTGAGGCAGTGTATCCTGGCACACACATCCATGAACACACACACACAAACACACACACACACATACATGCACACACACAGTATGATGTATTACATAGCGTATTTGTCATACAATATAAGCTACCTTGTCATGTGTTCTTTGTGAAAACTATATAATACATATAGTATAGACTCTATAGATGCATATGCTAGGTTATGTAATCATAGTTTTATAATACTAATATTGTTTATAATACAGTTACTTACATTATCACATAGCATTACATATGTAAACAGCATGTATAACACAATATATAACTTCATTTTATAAATATATCTTTATAGTACACATATACATACACGTGTATGTATGTGTAAGTGATGTGTATATATATGTGTGTTATGTGTATGTGTGGCACATACACTGGTTATTCATGATGGGTTTATTTACAATTTAAAATATAGGGATAAAATGTATGTAATTTGTTACTACATACATAAATGTATATAATATAGAAATACATTATCCAAAGTTGGAATGGCTGAATGAATTAAAGAACATTCTCCTTCATGAAATATTATTAAGGGCAGGGGAAATAGCTCAGTGGAATAAGTGTTTGCCTGGCAAGCACAAGGTCCTGAGTTTGATCCCTGGAACATTTTTTCTTATAAAAGTTTCATAAAACCAGTGGTGATGCACGGTGCTGTAGCTTAATGCACAGAAAGCAAAATACCCCATGACTGCAATTACAGGGACTGAAGAAAGGCAAGGGTGAGACCCGCCCAGGGCTTAGCAGCGGTTCTGTGAGCGGGCAGAGGCCCTAGCCAGGGTTTCTGGTAGGCACTTCTGTTCTTTCCAAGTTCATTCGTGACCTGCCTCTTGTTTGTCCTCTGAGGCAAGGCCTGGGCCTGCAGTGCAGGCCGCCGTGAGCTCGCTGGAGAGCCCAGGCACACGGGCCCCTCTGGCCTCAGCCTTGGCTGGGCTGTGCTACAGGTGTGCACCACCGTGCCTGACTGACCTGTCCTAGTTTCATACAAAATTCTTTTTAATTTAGTTGACATTCTTGGGCTGGCAAGATAGCTCAGTGGTCTAAAATGCCTGCTTAGGCAAGCTTAGGCAACCTCAGGGACCGCATTTCGATTCCTGGCACCACATTCTGTGCCAGCTCACTCTGCAGGGCAGGCTGAGCCGGCCATAACATAAATAAACAAATAAAGTTTAAGTAAGCAAACATGTTTAAAAAATGAATAACTGACATTCTCTGTGACACCTATTCTCAGCTCCTCTAAGGGACTGTTTGCATGCATACTGTTTTAGAGGTATTTTTAAAATACGGCCTCATGAAAGACTTAAAGATTTATGGTTGCTCTCCTGGTTCCCACTGACCGGAAGACCCACGAGTGGGAGACGCAGGTGCTGTTCTTCCTTCGTCCTCGGCTCTCAGCACTGCGCACAGAACTGAGAGCTTCCCGTCACCCACTTGGTGAACCGGCACACTCGTCACTGTGTGGGGCGCTCTGTGGAAAGGGCCACGTTGGGGCCGCCGCACAGCCTACGATGTACCCGTTCTCCAGGAGAGCTGGACTCCCCCGTGCAGCCCCACCAGAGCAGCAGACCTGACTTCCGGTCAGACGGAACCTGGAACTTCTTAAGGGCCAAATCACTGACCTTCGAACCATCTATGGTGGCAAATCCTTCCTCGGGTTTAAATCAAGAAAAGATGTTCAGGACCTCAAGTAACCTGTACAGAAGCCTTGAATGCACCACAGAAAGTGACAAAGAAAAAGTCCCAGTGTGTGCTCCTTCGAAATCACAGCCAGCGCATGAGCAGAGATGACGGACCTCCTCCTGTAGAATGCTCGCCTGCCCTGCTGCTGCCTTAGAGTCCGAGCATTGAAAATGTCTTTTCTTTCCTTTTTGTCTGTGGCACTAAGGATTGAGTCCAGGGCCCGGCACCTGTTGGCTCCATGCACTGCTGGCAAGCGCATTCCTCACCCTGAGGATTTCTCTTACAATTTAAGTATTTTAGTCACAGTCACCAGCACCACATTCATTAGGCCGCATCTATCCAAAGGTTCGCACTCACCGCCCTGTAGCACTGCGCTATACATCAGGGCGTGAGGCGGTACAGCTTGCCGTCGTGGGTGTCAAGGGACCCAGGGCACATGGGCGCATGTCTGCCAAGGACTTCCTGTTAGTTCACATGGGTGGTGCCTGATGGGCACAGTCCTCTAGGACAGCTGGACTTTTTCATCCCGTCCTCCCCCTTCTCTGTGCATCCATCTCCAGCCCCCTTTCTCTTGAGAAAAGCCCTGCCGCTCCCTTTCCTGCTCTCTATCGTTTTTGCTATTATTTATACTTTTTTTTTCATCTAAGAGAATGCATGCACTATTGAACCTTCTGCATCCCAATTCCTTTCTCCTGGCGTTACGACCTCGAGCTGGTACAGCCACTTCCCTGCAAGTGAGTGTAACTGGTCTGTTTTTTTTTTTTTTTTTTTTTTACTACCAAGGACTTCTGAAAAATGACATAAAGGCAGCCCTGTGTGGTGGACACAGGACAGGCAGTAGGCTAGAGTCTGAGTTTGAACTGTTTCTGCCTTGTAAAACTTGCAACATGGTGTGAAGAGCCTGACTGCCTCGCCGCCAAGGGAGGTCGTGGCGTGTTCCACAAAGGATTACTCTGAGAAAGAAAAATCACATGAGGCACCTAGAGCAAGGTGCGTTTTATTGCAAAGAAAACATTCTTAGGGCAGGCGAGATAGCCCAGTGGTCTGAAGTGGGTCTCAGAGGACTGCGCTTCAATCCTCGGCACCACACGCCGTGCCAGTCCCACCCTTGGGGAGAGCTGAGTGGCGCTCACTACAGGGCGCTCCTGCTGGTTACTATGTTTAGAATCATTAGAAACCGAGAAGGCTTGGGAAGAGTCTTGCTGCTGAATGTCCTGGACACGCTGAGTCTCAGGCCTGGGACACCCTGTTTCTCTATAGGATCGGCCCTGCTTTCTTTACCAACCCCAGTGCTGTTCTGGAATAATCCTTAATAGACCAGCAGCCCAATACAGTAGAAAAGGGAGCTCAGAAAGAAGCCAGCAGAGTCTTAGTAAAGGTAGCAGAAATCACACACTGGAGAAAAGGAAGCCTTTGGACGTCAAGAGAGGGGAACGTCCCCGTGTAACGTGGGTGCTGCATCCCTAACGGCACCCTGGCAGAAGTCAACCCAGCACGCATCGAAGACCTCAAGTGTAGGACCTGTACCTTGGACACGACATGGAGGAAGCACTCCGAGGTGTAGACAGAGGCAGTGGCTTCCCCAGCAGGGTCTCAACGGCACAGGAAGTGACAGCCAGCATCAGGAGGGGACTGCTCAGGCTCCTACATGGCAGGAGAGCTACTCGGCAGAGTGAAGTCAGCCTCCAGCTGGAGAAAGCAATTGTCAGCTCTCCTTTTCATAGACAATTAATATCTGGAATATAGGAAAAACTTAAACTAAGTTAATATTAAAGGAGTAACTCATCAAATCAAGAAATGAGCAAGTTGGGCTGGGGAGATAGCTCGGCAACATAAGCTCCTGCCTGGAAAGCACAAGGTCCTTAGTTCAATCCCTGGTGCAGAGAGAGAGAAAGAAAGCAAGAAAGAAAGAAAGAAAGAAAGAAGGAAGGAAAGAAGAGAAGAGAAGAGGAGAGAACAGAAGAGAAGAGAACAGAGAGAAGAGAAGAGAGAGAAAAGGAAGTGTTATGGCTTATGTCTAGTTGTCCCTCCAAAGCCTCATGCAGTTCATGGGGTAGGGTCTTCTGTAGATTGAGACTTGACTCATGAGTCACTGGGATTATGTGTTTTAGTACTGATGAGATTATCAGTCTGAGTACTGCTGGGAATTATAAGTGTGGCCTGAGGTGGATAGGCTAAGGCAGAGAGCCTGATGTAATTTAAAGAGAGACACAGAGACAGACACATACTGTTGCTCTCTGCTACCCTGGTTGGCTGGTTGCCTCTGTTGCAATTGTTGCTGTTCGGACACCATAAACTGCTACTCTCTGCCCTGTGCCTCTCTGCCTTGGACCCAGTGGATTAGGGACTGAAACCTCCAGTAACTGTGAGCTAAATAAACCTTTCTTTCCTTCATTTTGAGTGTCAGTTATTTGTCCCAGCAACGAGTAAAAAGTAACTGAGACAGGAAGGAAGAAGGAAGGAAGGAAGGAAGAACTGTTTGTTTGTTTGTTTGCTTGTTTTGAGGCAAGGTCTCACTGTGCAGTTCAACCTGAGATTGGACTCACTGTGTATCCCAGACTGGGATCAAGCTCACAGCAATCCTCTTGCCTCAGCCTCCTGAGTTCTGGGACTAAAGGAATCCACCTGGCTTTTTTAGAAGCAGATATTACCCTGGTGCCAAAACCAGAAAAAGATCCAAACACAGAAGAGAACCCATTTCCTAGTGAACATACAGCAAATTCCTTAGTAAAGTGTTGGCGCACAAATGGCAGCAAATCAGCTAGAAAATCCTGTGCCATGACCAAGTGGGGTTCATCACAGGAATGCAGGGATGGCTCAATATACACAAGTCAATAAATGCAATACAATGTATTAACAGAGCTGAAGACAGAAAGCACACGGTTATCAGCAGACACAAAAAGCATTTGCCTGGCAAGTGCAAGGTCATGAGTTCAAATCCTGGTCCCCCCCTCCAAAAGCTGCAATACTGTGAAAAAAGACATCAAAGATGTCAGAAATTAGGAAGATAGCCCTAGTTCTTGGGTAAGCAGAACCAACGTAATGAAAATGACCATAAATTTTTATACAGATGTAGTACAATCACAAAACCTATAGTTGACAAATAAAAACTCAGGATTCTTGGTTAAATTGGAATTTGGTCAATGTGAAACTGATTTTTATATAAGGTCTAAATGTCACATGGGACACATTTACACTACAAAGTTATTGTCTACCTGAACTGTGTATCCAGTATTTGATCTAGTTACTCCAACAGAAATAAATTCACTTCAAAATAAAACCATGGCTAGAATTTAAGTGTCACAAATTTCCAGCTCTCAGTGAAGGAAAGGATGTACTGCAGCAGTGTTACTCAGGGTGTGGCCCCGAGTGACAGCAGAGACGCTACCTGAGAACTGATCCCTTACAACTCCTCCGTCCATGTCCCACATCCTGAAACAGCGACGTTGGAGGACCCAAAGCCTCCTCTGTAGCAGCCACGCAGGTGATTCCGGTTGGCAATCCCCAAAATACCTGTGACTAACCCTCCGGCTCTGTGAGTACCTTGGGTTATATGACAAGAGGAAGTAAGGAAGCCAGTGACATCTTGATTGCTAATCAGCTTCCTCAAGATGCAGAGAGGGCCCCGCATTCATGTGTTTTGGGCCAGTACTGTCACAAGACCTTTAAACAGGACAGAGGCCTCAGAAAGTGGCACCATTGCCACCTTTGAAGGTGAGAAAGGGAATCAGAGCCAAAGAATGTAGGTGGTTTCTATAAGCCACAAAAGTAAGGAAATGAATGCCCTTCTAGAGCCTCTGGAAAGGAATGTAGCCATGTGGCACCTTCATTCCAGGCCGGTGAGACAGCACTCCAAGATACACCGTTGTTATAGTAACCCATTAAATCCAGGGTCCTCTGCTTCAGCAGGGGCAGCGTAGTTGTAAGTTGCAAACACCTACCAAAACCATCAGTTACGACACAGTATTCAGGTATAATCACGAGATCCTTTGGGTAGTTGACATCAAAACCCTACTGTGGCTATTTGTGCATATGATTTATACGTAATACACAAACACAGTTTATATATTTTAAGCTCCATATTTGTATAGCAGTTCTAGTTTTATAAGGTAATAACAATGAGGAGTAGGTAAGAACCAGGAGATCCCGAGTGTGTTACAGGTTACTACAGTGTTAACCAGAAGGAGTAGGCCTAACCACCAGCCTCACAGATCGTGCCTTGCACAGCGTCTTACCTGTGTGCTGTGAATGAGCTCTCACTCCACGAGTGAGGTGTCACTGTTCTCCCTCTGTCCCTTCAGAGCCATGGGAAGAGCCTTGGTAATGCATTCTGGGTATAAAAGGACTGGAAATTAGTGGGACAATGCTGAGGGAGCTAAGGACACAGGCCCTGAGGCCTCAGTATGGCCACAAGAAAAATATTTTACGTCACGACTTTAGCACGGATATCGCATTTCGCCATGCCTTGGTCATTTCCTGAGGAAGAACTTTCCTCTTCTGCGCACGCTGTTTGTACTGAGAGCCGTCTACATTAGCAGGTTGGAAGAGCACCCTGTGAGTCGCAGGAGTTTACTGAAAACAGATAAAACTGGAGACAGTTTTCTCTTTAAACTTTTATTGAAGGTTTTATCTGAGATATGTTGAACAGATGTCACACTTCGTCACATCTAACTGCCAAAGAATCTTGAAAGTTTTATTAATTGAGGCATAATTATTTTTGTAAAATCTGTGGTTATTGTTGAAATATGCAATGATTGAAATATCCACTAAAGCCATGTGAAAGACGTGGCTCCTGCTATCAGGAAACTTCCTTTCCGACGTGGGGCTTTAGCAGGTTTGTCCCGCACTGCAGAAGCCAATTGATAAAAAATGTTTTTTTGTTTGCTTGTTTGTTTTCTGTTTTTGTTACTGTTTGTCTGTTTTTGAGCCAGCCTCTTCCTGTGTAGTTCAGACTGGCCTAGACCTACTTGCAGTTGGTGGACTATTAAGAATTTTGGAAACTATGGCTTCCACATGAAAATTATTAAAATGTGAATATATTAACTTATAATTCCATAAATCATACTGAAAGCAACGTTGACGCTTACTGTGTTTTCTTGATGAATTCACTAAAATCCAAGTCTGCAGGTTATTTATGGGTGCCGTCTCGGCCTGCCTGGGGCTGCGCCAAGGGGCCTGGGGTCCCCCCGCTCGGCCCGGAGCAGCCACACGGGCGGCTTACAGGTGGCCACGGTGGGTATATGTTCAGCACAGGAGGCAAATGCGCAAGTGAATTGGGAAATGTTTGCAATCAAAGCCTTTACCCCAATTCATACAGGGGATTTACAAAGCACATCCCAGCAGATCCTCGTTTTCTGAGGGTCCACAATGCCAATGGTTAATTCTTGGATATTTAGCTTACTCATTAAGCAGACAAGCTCATTGGGAAGACTGCGCAGAGACTATCGGCCAGTAACATTCCTAAATGAAAGAAGAACCCAATCTTCATAATTGCAAAACTACTTTAAATCTAATCATTTTCTGTAGCAAAAATTTTCACTTTTAACTTGAAATATGACAAATCTGTTCAATGAAAAAAGGAAACAAGAATCTTGAAGGAGATTATTTATTCTCTAGAAATGACATTGTTGTGTTTATCTTTTTTTTTGAAAAAAAGAAAGAACAACTGAGATGGGGGAAAGGAGAAAACAAGGAAAGGAAATACACACGCACACACACACACACACGCACACACACATGCACGTGCACACACACTCGGTAGTTAAGACAATTGTGCTATTAATACTAACTTCTGTTAGTTAATGTTTAGCTGTTTGGGCAAACTTCTCTACCTATAGCTGTTCAACTGAGCAACTATTTCGAAGATAACAATTTATAATATGACTACCATTGTTAATTTATTATTTAGTGTTTTATTTTTGTTTCGCTTTTCTCCTTTTTCTTTTTAAAAGAAAACATACAAAAAGAAATGGCATGGTACTTTGGACAAAATGGACTTTGGGGTTTGGATCATTTTCAGTCTCCACACTGGTTGTTTTCATAGTGAGGTACTATGTTATTTTTAATCTTTTCAAGCTGTATGCTCCTAAATATTTTTCTTTTTTATTTTAAAGAGAAAAAATAAAAATGAAACAACTTTAGGGGGTTGGCAAGATAGCTCAGTGGTTTAAAGAGCTGATGTAGGCACGCTTAGGCAAGTGCAGGGACCGCAGTTCAATCCCCGGCACCACATGCTGTGCCAGCCCCACCCCCAGGACAGGCTGAGCCGGCCACCAAAAAAAATTCATGATAAGATGATAGGAAATTGAAATGGTTATGATGTTGTATATTATTACTTTCAAGTTAGTTGCTCAATTTATCAGATACAGGCATACAAAAATTAACTGTTCTTTTCATTGAACTAATAGGGATTGGTAGCACAATTATGTTTCTTAGCTATCAAGTGTGTGTGTGTGTGTGTGTGTGTGTGTGTGTGTTCTCTTCCCTCCTCTTTCCCCTATCCCACTTCTTCTTTCCTTTTGAGTAGCTTCTTTCCTGTTCATGATCTATATTATACCTTTTGGAACTTATTTACTCTTACAGTTTCTTACACAAGAGAAAAAAAGATGATGTTCATACGTGCAAGTCTGATTTATTTCACTTAGGGGCATGGTCTCTAGTTGCATCTATTTATCTATAAAAACCTCAAGTTAATCATGCTTTATAGCTGAGTAGTACTCCATTGTATAAAAATACTCCATCTTTTTTAGCCATTCCTCACATTATGGGCATTTGGGCTGTTTCCAAGATTCAGCTTTGATAAATTGTGCTGCTATACACATGGGTGCACATGTATCCCTGTGGTGTGATGCCTTCAGATCTTCTGGAAAAGTACCTAGGAGGGAAATAGCTGGATTAAACGGGACTGCTAATTCTCTCTCTCTCTCTCTCTCTCTCTCTCTCTCTCTCTCTCTCTCTCTCTTTTGAGGAATCTCTCCACTGATGTCCACAGTGGTTGAATGAGTCTACAATCCCACTAACAGTGGAGAAGTGTTCCATTTCTCCACAGCCCCTGCAGCTTTTGTTATAGGCTGATTTTTTTGAGGCTAGCCATTCTTTCTGGGGTGAGATGGAACCTCAGTGCTGGTTTTATCTACATTCTTGATAGACCAATCATGTTGAACTTTTTTCCTCATATATATATATATATATATATATATATATATATATATATATATACATACATATATTTGCTATTTGTAATTCTTTACCTGAGAAGTGTGTATTCATCTAAGCTGCCCATCTTGGGTGTAGGTCTTTAAACTTTTGGAGGCTTGGTTCTTTTTTAATTCTTTACACAATCTAGGTAGAAGATTTTAATCCATTTTGACTTTCGTTTTGTGCATTGTGATAGACATGGGTTCAGCTTTAGCCTCTAGCATGTATATCTTAGTTACTTTTTACTTGTTGCTGGGACAAATACCTGACACTCAAAATGAAGGAAGAGAAGGTTTATTTAACTCAGTTTGTGGAGGTTTCAGTTCATACTCCGCTGGCTCCAAGGCAGCAGAAAACAATGAAGAGCAGAGGAGGAGCAACAGCTGTGGCATCCATCAAGCCTCTCTCTTCCAAATTTGATGCCGGTGCAGAGCTCCTCCAAAGTAGCAGGGCTGTGAAGATCAAGCTTCTCCAAGGACGAGAACTTCTCCAAGGAACGGGGACAGGGCTGGGCCAGGCAGGAAGCAGCCAGGGCAGGGCCAGGCTGAGCTGGTTGCACAAAGTCTTCCTCAACTCTTGTCATACATTTTTGTGCTGAGTCACTCTGGGGTGACCCGTCTTGCCCTGGGGTGGAACCCATCACATCCCAGGGCAGGTCCTCTGCATCTTGCAGGATGGAGCCCCATAGCCCGGAACCAGCTTGAACCCATCCAGCCAAGATTCCTCAAGTTGACACAATGTATCAACTACCACAGTGCAGAGAGCCAGTGTTTCCAACACCATATGTTAGAGAGGATGTCTTTCTTCTAGTCAATGAGATTGTCTGCTTTGTTGACTATGAGGTGGCTGAGTGTGTTTGTAGCCGTGTCTGCTCGTCTGATCTGGTCCATTGATTCTCACTTCTGGTTTTTTATCGCAGTACCTTTGTTGTATAATTTATCGCAGTACCTTTGCTGTATAATTTTGGTGGCCCCTGCCTTTCCTTTGTTGCCCAGGACACCTTTGTTCCTCAGGGCCCCTTCTGGTTCCAAATGGAGATTAAGAATGGTTTCTCTAGACCTGTGTGGTATGCTAGCAATATTTTGACCAGGATTGCATTGAATTTGTACAACAGTTTTGGGATGGCCTCTGGAGTTGTTTCTTTACTTCAGTTACTGTCATTTCAGAAATTTCAGCTGTGTGACTTCCAGTTTCTTCTATGTTGATGTGTTCCGGACCTGTTCTGGGTTGCCTGGAGGTCTGAGGCTGCATTTTTCTGGTTTGTCCTGGCATTTTCTATTTCACAAAGAAAGCTGAGTTTTCTTTCTGTGATGATCCTTGTGAGGTTTGGCAGTAGCTAGCTATATCACTAGTGTCAAGGTTTCTCTAAGACAAGTCTGTTCTTCACGAATATCTTCTGTGTAAGAGATTCTTGGCTTGTGTCTATCTCTAGGTCCTACTCTCCCCGTTAATGGGAAGTGGGGTGTTGGCTTCTGTTTTGTTCAGTTCCCAGCCTTTTTGTGTAGAGCTCAAGTGAGGCTATTACTACAACTCCTACACTTTTGGTTCTGTTACACAAGGGACAACTGTATGTAACAGATATGACATTCTAGCTAAAGTAGTACAACTAGCATTAATGGTAGCATGAGGCACAATTTATAAACTGATAAAGTATAGCAAATATTGGTTTGTTCTTAAGACACTGGATCAAATTATATAGTCATATAATAGAGCCAGTCATTAATTAGGAGTTTGTATGTAAACAGTTTCCCCTTGTTATAGTGGGTTTACCCTGGCTCCTCCTGATCAGCTGGTGGCCAAGTTCTGAGTTTTTCCTTAATCGACTTCCCATAGCTCAGGCTCAAGGTAGGGGCTGGATGCTGGGATTCCTTGGTCTGAGCTTCCCCCAGCACCAAAGAGGCAATAGACTGGTTCCCACCCCTCCTACTTGGTTCACCAAGGCTCTAAACATGGCAGAGCACCGACGGGTGGGCTCTGTAATGTACTTTTTACTCACTATAATCCCACAAACAAGTAAGTTCAACTAAACTGCAAAGGCAACTCCCCTTCATATATTAATGAATATGTTTGGCATATTCTGTGGTAATTTCTACACTTTGGATTCATTCTTTATTGTCAGTCATTATTCGATGTTCTAAAAATGAATGAATTATTATAGAAAACTCCTGTAGCACACTTGCTACATGTAGTTAAATTCTCAGCTTTGAAGAATGTAGTCCTAGAGATTCTGTTTCAAAAGAGGAAGTCAGTTAACTGGATCAAGAAATGTGGAAACCCTTGTTGCCATGACGGTACATGTCTCATCTCAGACGGTTATAGAAAACAAGATCCACAGTGTTGCAGTCGCATCTCTTTCTAGATAAGAACCTGGCGAGTGAGAAAAAGTGGCCATTCACTCATTCGCTCAAGCATTCATTCACACATACTTGCATACATTTAATATTTCACCTGGATCACGTAGTTCTAAGTGCTGCAATTACAGTGCTGGACAAAGAAAAAGACTCTCTGCAATATCCCATCTATGTAAGCAAAATTCTTAACAGGAGGCTGGACATCAACACATAGTTGTTGCAAGAGCCCTGGCCGTGCTGTGGGGAGGAGGTGGTGCTACACAGTAAGGGCGGAAAGGAAGGAGGACAGAAGAGAAACTCAGGTGAAACCAACCCACCTGCATCCGTTTAGTTTTGTCCATGGCTCAAAGCCAGCAGGGCTGCCTGCTGCAAAGCTGGCTTCCATTTCTGAAATCTGAAGCTGCCAGGATGATGACACTATCTCGACCGCACAGACAGCTCTGTCCAGAACATGTTCCAAGAAGTCACTGCACCACTGCAGTGGTAAATAATCCCTCTTTGCATAGATTTCTTCTGCTTTGGGCAAGTATTTAAATCTTCCCATTGATAGCGTGAGCCACATCAAAATCATGCAGCTTTCCTTAGCTCTCATGCTCTCTAGACTATAATCATGATCGCCTTTGAGAGGTTTTAGAACTTAGGAGAACGAAGCCAACCGCACTGTTCCTCAAGGCCCAGATCAGCTTGCAAGCCCTTCCTGATGCCTCCTCCAGCCCTAATTGCATCTCTGAGCTCCTCTAAAACTGTGGTCCCCAGGCTCAGACAAGAGCAAAGAGAAGAAGTCAGAGAGGGAAACTTCAGGTCAGCGGTGGGTGCCAGCAGCAGGAAGGGCGTCCTCTGGGTGAGCCTGGGATCTACTTGTAGGCGCACAGCTATCCCCAGGCAGCGAGGGGCACGAGGGAGTCAGCGGCCATGCAGAGCCGACAGGTTTTCCTGCTAGGATCTCCAGCTGTTGATCAACCCCAGCACATCCAGGGGAACAGGGAAGGTGACAGAACAGCACTGAGCCCCACGCTCAAGGGTGCCAGCCTGAGACGTGCAGGCAGCCAGTGTGCTGTAGCGCAGTACACTGCACTGTCCCAGCAGCAGCTGTAGTCTACTGCAGAAAGAGAACAGCGGAGGAAAATGTGTGCGTAGTCACGTGCACGTGTGGGCTTGTGCAGGAGAGGCAGCGGAGGCGGGGACTAGGTCCCGTTGGTCCCGGCGGGCAACTACTTCACGGGCTACATTGGCCTTTACATGCGCTTGGTGGCTGGGTAGGCCTGCCCTCGATGTGCCTGCTCAGCAGGACTGAAACTGCACACGTCAGGGGAGGGAAGGAAGGTTTGTCAACGTTAACAGAGCTGAGGAAGAAAGAGCGCAGGTGTTGTGGTCACTCATTTCCACAGTGCTCTGAGTGCGTAACTGTAACATAATGCAATACACTGTCATTCATAGTTCATAAGTACTTGTGTCATTTAATGACCCATTAACTGTGGTAAACAGTGTGTTGATATCTGTTATTTATCTCTACCACGGTTCTACATGCATAGAAATTCCCCAATGTGGAATTGAACGTTGGCATGTTGAGATCCACATTTCATCGACTGCTTTTTATTGCTCAGCCTCGATTGGATTAATTGGCTAATCCTGATGCATCTTTGAAGCCCTGTCTACACAGGTATGGGCTGAAATATTACACCCATGTGTTAGAACTTTTCTTTTCGGCGCTCTGGAGCAAGCAAACAGCACTTCAGAGGCTGTGCCCGAGGTGAAGCCGCAGACAGGCCCTGGACCAGGGAGCCATTAACCCAGTAGCCAAGCAGGGATGCGGGAGGACCAATGCAGGGTGACAGGGTGGGGTCTCTGTCTTTGTCCCTCTCTGGTCCCCTTCATGGTCACTGTATGTGCCAAGTTCTCCCAGCAGTCAACTTACTCCCTAAATGTTTTTCCTCAGGATGTCAGATGCATTCTTCCTTCTTTTCTTTAGCAATCTTTATTCTTCCCAAGCTAACCACGAGGCACATCATACACGCACACAGCTATAGACACCAGCATACGCGCATGTGCACGCTGGGTGTGCATACATGCCACCACCACCCCCCCACACACAATGTAATAAGTCCAAATGTGGTTTCCAGGCTGATTGGGAAAGTACGCCTCTATTTCTCAGCTGTAGAAGCAGGGTTTTCCTGTGTTGTGATAACCCTGTATCCTTTTGTCAATAAAATGCTCAGCATCCATGAAGCTCAAGTGCCAGCAGAGCTTATGCTCTTAGGGAATTTTTTAAAAACTTAAAATTTGTGCAAGGCCTGAATCCTTAGTGGTTACAACAGTCTCAGTAATGGGAGACTGCCTCTTGCTCCTGTGAATTTATACCATAGCAAAAAGAGGTCAAAGCAAGAAAAGGAGGGTTCTCTCTACTTTAATTATTTGTTTTAGAGGAAAGAATCAATTTAGATGACAGCCGGCTACTCCCCATCCCGGCCGGCATGAGGGGTCCTTTGTGCCCAGCCGCTTTCGTCTCCCTTGATAAAGAGGAAGGAGGCCCGGAGTTTACGTTAGCGATCCCGTCCTGACTTCCATCATAACGTAAACAGCCTTCTCCTCACAGCCAGACGGGGAGGCTGTGCGCAGCCTTCCAGAGCACGCATGGGAGCCAGACGGAGACACTGCGGCGGGCTCGAGATAAGGAGGAAAGAAAGTGCCCCTGTGCACTTTATTTATTTTATCTGGGGCTGCAACTGTTAGGAGAGACGGTATGCGCCATACGCGTTAGCCTGGACAGATGTCAATTTCAAAGAGGAGGTGCCCTGAGAAGCCCCGCGTTTCCTCCCAGACTTGAGCGAGGCCTGCCAAGTGGAGGTGCCTTCTGGCATGCTCTGGAGGCTGGGTCCTCGCTGGCCGGTGGGGCTGAGGAGTCTCCCCTGCCTTCCAGAGCAAGAACCCGGGGCAGAGCCGGCAAGAGCTGGACTTCATGCCAGCCCTGGACAGGCCATGTTCTGGCCTTTCCTCGCTCCTCGTTTGAAGATATTTTAAGAAAGAGGACTGTGTCTCCTGACTGTAAATGGCAGTGCCGCAGGTTGAGCTGGAATACACCAAATATTTTTCTGAGGGAGCCCAATGTGGACTTGGGATGCCAGCAAGATGACTACGCTGCCATTTGTCACATTTGCTCACGTAGGTCTGACAGGAGTGGAAAGAAGCAGCTGGCGAGGACAGCTTCTCTGGGGAGCAAGACACAGCGCGCCATAAATTCTTTTAAATGCGCAGCAGGTCGCTGTGACGGCTCTCGCGTGGAGCGCAGACCTGCTCTAAACGTCTCAGTGCGTGCACACACTCACACCAGAGAGGCTTGAGCTGCTCTTCCTGGTGCCGTCATTTTTCACGTGTTTGTCTCTAGTTAGCACACTTTACCATGATGCGTGTTTGTGACACAGGACAGAAAAGAAAACGGTGTTCAAGTTTAGAGCTTAAGGTCCTTAAAGAAGTGAGATGAGGAGCCCGGCGGGATGGCTCAGTGGTCTAAAGCGCCTGCTTGGAAAGGCTTGGGCAGCTTCTGGGACTGCGGTTCGATCCCCGGCACCACATGCTGCGCCAGCCCTGCCCTCGGGGCGGGCTGACCCGGCCATAAAAATGAGTGAATAAACAAATAAAGGTTCTGAAACAAGAAAAAAATAAGTAAAAAAAAAAAAAAAATTAAAAAAAAAAAAGAAGTGAGATGAGAAAGGCCCGTGCAAGAGGAGCCCCTTGTGGCCCCTCGAGCTTGTCCCTTCAGAATGAAGCACAGTTTTCCCCTCTCCTGCACGAGGTGGCCAGCTGAGCGGCCCCAGCGTTTTTTCCACAAGCAGCTGGTGAGCACCTCGCAGGGCCTCCTGGGGACTGAACTCTGGAGCACATTCACTTTTCCATTACTAAGCCTTCCAAGGCGTCCTCCAAGGTCAACTTTCTAGTCTCCCTCCCCCAGGGAAGGAGTCCAACCTAGAGCTGCTACCCGAGGGCTCCAGGTTGGTGACATGTTTATGTTCCATTGTACACTTTAGAAAATTCAGCTCAGAAATGCAACTCTAAATGAGATCCTCTGTTCTCTTAAAAATTTTAGAACCCAAAAGATTCCTCCAGAGCCCTTCAAGACGAGCACACCCTTGCATCCAAAAGCCCTGTCTGGCGTGTGCAAGCGCTCCATTCATGCTTTGGTCATTGATTAATACTGATACATTTTTCTTATCTCGGGCTCTAACAATCTTTGTTTCATATTAGTTTTGTTACTCTCACTGTAGACAAGGAAGGACACTGCGCATCTATTCAGGGCAATAAGCACTGGATGTCTAGATTTTTATTGACTGTTCTGCTCTCTGTTTGGTTTTGCTCTACTGGATGGTTACCATGTGTAGACTTCTTGCTGCTGCTGCTGGGGGTGGTGGTGTTCTGCTTGCTTTGGGCTGTATTATCTGTTTCTAGATCCAAAAGAGGAGTAGTAAGGGAAAATATGTAGGAAATATGTAGGGTCCCTTCTCCTGGGTTTTCTGTCCTCAGACCAAGCCCCTAGTGCAGCACATGGCACTTCCCCCCAGATTCGAGACTCGCTGGCAGTGTCTTGTATTTCGCACAGTACAGGGTCTACAGGGTCTCACTACATAGATCGGACTCCTAGTGATCTTCCCGCTTTCAGCCTCCCCAGCCCTGGGGTTATAGGTGCATGCCCCCACACCCAGTCTCAGTCATCACCTCAGGGTCCCCTGGGTGCAGGGCTAGCATGGCACCAGGGGAACAGACCCCGCTCTCTGTGTCTTCCTAAGCAGATGCTTCCATTCGTTGAGCTATCTGGCCAGCTGGCATCTGCTTTTCTTATCTACCATGCACATCACAAATTCTGACTCTCCAGGCTGCTCAGAAGCGATCAAGCTGTGGAGGCTTCCTACGCTCACTGTGAAGGTGGCCTAAGTCCTGTCCATGGAGCTGCTTTGAAGAAGGTTCTTTCCCATCCGCTTGGCACCCTGACTGCAGAGGGTGCGCCGAGGGCAGCAGGGTCGCAGACCCACGTGAAAGCAGGATTCATGCACCCAGCTTCCTGACATGCTTTCCACCGTCCCCAGTCCAAAGCTATTACCTAAAGGACTTAACAGTATTCTAGGAAACAAGACAATGTTGACAGCAACCACGTCAGGAAAATGACTCCTCTGCCACAGACGTCCATCATTTTCAACGTCGTACAGTAATGCTGAGTCAGCGAGCACGCGGCATACGCAGAGGGCCCCAGTGCCCGTGAGGCTGCCGTGGCCTGCCGGGCTGCATCGAATTTGGCAGGACAGTAGGCAGGTGATCGAAGTGCCAAGGAAGCGCGGGCGTGGTGACAACCTGACAGCTTCGGGCAGGGAGGGCCTTTCAGAGGGTCTAAGCAGCTACGTGCTTCGGGGTGCTTAGCAAAGACACGGCCTCAAGTCGAGATCCTTGCACACAGCTGAGGCCCCTGCTCGCATCCTGAGGGCTGGCAAGAACGCCTCTGGCTTTCTGTCATCTGAGTCCTCCTCGGAGGATTTGATCCTTCAGCGTTCCCTTCAGGACGTGGACAGGGAGGGACGTGGATCCAGCCGCACCTGGAAGCCAGAGATGAGGTACAGCTCTAAAGCCTGAGGAAAGTGGAACACAGGCTCAGAAAGCTCGCATTTCCCCTTACTTTTAAGCTTATCCTTTAGAAGAAAAGGCATAGCAATTTGAAAAGCCTACTTTTCCATTTTTATAATATATACTACTTAGTGAGGGCCGGCAAGATGGCTCAGTGGTCTAAAGCACCTGCTTAGGCAAGCTTAGGCAACCACAGGGACCATGATTCTATTCCCAGCACCACAAGCTGTGCCAGCCCCATCCATAACATCATAATATTATATATATATATATATATATATATATATATATATATATATATATAAATTAGATGATTTAGGAAACATAGAAGTCTCTTAAAATAGGAAATAGGCTGGGGAGATAGCCCAGGAGAATAAGTGCTTGCCTGTCAAGTGCAAGTTCCTGAGTTCAATTCCAGGTCCCACCCAAAAAAAAAAAAAAAAAAAAAGAAGTCTCTTAAAATACATGAATGTGCTTTCTGTAAATAACTTTCTTATCTGTTTCATATAGTTGAACTTGACTACTCTTATATATATATTTTTTTTAAATTTGAGGAACCAGGGATTGAACTCAGGCTCTTGCTCTTGCCAGGCAAGTGTTTATTCTACTGAGCTATCTCCCCAGCTCCAACTTGATTACTTTTGACCAGAGGTTTTCCTTTCTTATTACAAAAGCAATGATTTGTTATTATAGCATTTAAAAAAATTATGAGAAAACAGTAACAGGGCCGGTGAGTTAACTCAGTGGTCTAAAGCACCTGCTTAGGCAAGCTCAGACAAGTGTAGGAACCGTGGTTTGATCCCAAGCACCACCTGCTGTGCCAGCCCTGGCCCCATGATGTGCTGACTAAGCTGGCCAGAAAGAGAAAGAGAGAGAGAGAGAGAGAGAGAGAGAGAGAGAGAGAGAGGAAGAAAGAGGAAGAGGAGGAGGAGGGACAGAGGGAGGGAAACACTAAGGATCAATTGCAATCAGCTATGATTCTATAAATCACATGCAACAACTTGTAAATTTATTTTCATAGAAAGCCAACAAAACTACAATAGTTTAATTCTATAAATCAGATTGGATTAAAAAGCTGTATCCGCACTGACTGGGCCGCATCTGGCAATCCTCGGCCTCCCCTTTTCACCCCCCGCAGCCAGCAGGAGGCCCCAGGCCCTGGAGGCTTTGCAGGCCTCCTGCTCTGCCCTGCTGGTCCTGCAGAGCGCTTCCTGCTGCTGCCCCGACAGGAGTAACGCCCTGCAGCTCTGTCCACCTTTCCTTTCCCTCCACGGAACTGTGACATCACTAGTGGTAATGTTCATTTCTTCTGAAGGCTGACTAAAAAAACAATTTAGTCCGGGCGTGGTGGCACACACCTGTAATCCCAGCGCTGGGAAGGTTGAAATCAAGAGGATCACTACAAGTCCAAGCTGTGTAGTGAGACACTGTACAAAATACATTCAAGTAATAATAATAGTTAAAGTACTAATAATAATTCGACCCACTTTGCATTGAGTATCACTGGGAAATGAAGAGCGTACCCACTTCGGGCGTACAGACAGCGCCCCGCTTCAAGGTGCACAGACCTGAAAGGATGCCTGCGCTGAGCCACGTGACTGCCTGCGCTGAGCCACGTGACTCAGCCGGCGCCACACCCCCTGCCGCAGCCCCCGCTTCTCACCTAAGTGAGCTCACAGGACTTCCCGTTCTGGCGACTCTGCCTCCCATCGCACTGTTGTGCCCCTCGTTTTCTTCCATTTGTCTAATGACAGACTACCTTCTGCTTCATTTTATCTTCTTCAGATTCCACATGGCAGGGGAAACGAGCGAGGCTGATGTTCCTGCGTGCAGCTTCTCTCGCTCAGCGTGGTAGCCAGGGCTCCACTCACTTTCCTAGAGACCGTGTTTCTCTTTCTTCTCTCCTGCTGCACAGCACTTACTCGTGTGTACACCGCCTCTTTCTTAGCCATTCCGATACCGACGCCAGCCTGAGCTGGTCCTGCACCATGGCTGTTGCCAATTGCGCTGCAGCGAGCGCTCCTACAGAGCCTGTACACTCGTAGCGTGCCGGGCGTAATTCCTTCTGACGTAGACCTAGCGCTGGTAAGGCGGGGCCCAGTTGCAGCTCTAGCTTTAAATCTTCCGATTTGATATTGGTGAGGTATCTACTTTTTGAGTTTTTAATGTATTCTATATTTTAGTCTCCTGTCTGAGGAATAGTTGGCATTTGTTTCCACTCTATAAGCTGTCTCTTTAGATTGTTGGTGGTTTACTTTGTTGTGCAGAAACTTCCAAAGTGAATGTGAGTCCAGCTGTTGACTCTTGGTGTTCTTTCTCCCATGGCTGAAGTCATTCCAACAGCCTTTGGCAGCCCCTGTCTTCAAGGGTTTCACTTATTCTGTTTTCCAGAAGATTAAATGTCTCTGTTCTAACATTGAGATCTTTGATTCATTTTTATTTCAGTTTTAGTGTATGGTGAGGGTCTTGGTCTAAGTTCAACCTTTAGTAGATGGAGAGAGAGTCTCCCTAGCACCACTTACTGAAGAGGCTGTCTTTCCTCCATCGAAGAGACGTGCTCCTAAAGACTGGTAACTGTGCTGGCAGCAGCTTCTGGGTGTCTGATGTTCTGTCCATGAATCCACACATCTGGTTCTTCTCCACTACCAGGCCGTTTTTTTCTCAGTCATTGTAGCTTTCCACTACAACTTGAAGTATAGGATGGTGATGGCCCTCACTTTGTCCTTGCACCCAGAATTCCTTTTTCCTGGCTTAAGTCTCCTCCGACTTCATATGAATGTAGGATTGCTTTCTCCTGTTCTGTAAGAAGTACCACTGGTATTTTGCTGGAGATTGTCTTAGAGCTGCGTGACAGCCTTAGTGGTGTGGCCACTTTAACTGCGTTGGTCCTGCCTAGCCCAGAGCAAGGGCTGTCTGTCCACCCACCCCATCGCCTCTTCAGGCTGATTTTGCCACGTTTTGTCCTTATCTGTGCTTCAAAGACCAGATTCATCTTTGCTAAAGTGCACACAAGTGTATAAACCTGGACAGTAGATTTTTTACCCCCAAAATTTTTATCAATATCTTCTTTAATATTATTTAAGTCTTTCATTATAGTTATCCTTTCTCTCTCTAGTCCAGAGATTATTTCTACTCTGTTCTCCTCTTTATCTTTCTGCATTTGTTCCCCTACTTTAGATGCTATTAATTTAGACATGTCTTTTTTTACTTCAGGGGTTATTTCTGTTCTGGCTCCCTCTATACATTTCTGCAATTGTTTTTCCACTTCAGATTCTATTAATTCATGCATTTTTTTCATTTCAGATGTTATCTCTGACCTGAGTTGCTCTATGAATTTCTGTACTTGTTTGTCTACCTCAGATTCAGAGGTTTCAGCTGCATGATTCCCATTTTCTTCCATGGTAGTGTCTCCCGTATTTGATTTGGGTGGGCTCAGGCCCTGAGATTGCATCTTACTCCTTGTGGTTATCATTTTGTATGGCAGTGATCTCTGCACTTTGATGAAGTTATGCTGTTAGCACCTATGGGAGTTTGGTCTGGACCCACCAAGTCAGTTCCCCTCCAGACGTGCCTGGCTGTGTGTTGGAGTTCGGACTGCTGGCTGCTGTGAGGCCCCCTGAGTCAGGACTGTGGGTGGAGTCAGGGCTCTGGAGTTGAGCAGTCCTGCAGGCGAGTGGGCCAGAAGGGATGCCTGATGGGTTTGAGACTGGAGGTTGGGCGGTAGGAACTGTAAAAAGGAGGTGGGCTGAGGGTCTTTACCTGGCAGGTGCACGAGCCAGCCTGGTTGCCAGATGAGATGCCAGATGGATTTGGGAGTATAACCCAAAAAAAAAATTTAAATGAAAAAATTATTCTGTAAAACGTATTGCAACACAGAAAGTATAAGTATCATACGTTAGCTGGGCATGGTGGTACATGTCTGTAATCCCAGCACTTGGGAGGCTCAGAGAGGAGGATGAGGGTGAGTCTGAGACCAGCCTGAGCTACAAAAGTGAGTTGATGGCCAGCCTGAACTGCACAGCGAGACCCTGTCTCAAAGACAAATAAATAAATAAATAAATAAATAAATAAATAAATAAATAAATAAATATCATAAATTATATAACTGACATAAGCTCGCACACCATTCCCCAATCAAGATACACAAGCACACTCTTTCCCAGCACCCTTTGTGGTAGGCTTGCCCATATTCCCAGTCCTGAAAATGACTGGTTCCCTTTCTTTTGCTCTCACTGTTTTGCCTTTTCTAGAATTTTATGTAAGTGGAATCCAATAAAGAACAGCGTTTTGCACTCATGTGTTTCTGCCTTTGGCAGCTCCACTAAAAGCTTCTAAGCTGCATGCATTATGCTGTACTGGTCAGGAATTGCTTATTCTTTTTTAAAATTTTTTAATTGTATTTATTTTTGTTGTTACAACAGCTCCCTTCTTCAAGCGACTATACTGTTTTTATTTTCCTGCATAATGAAATAACCAACTTCGGAGCTCCACAGCAGGCATCTTCTCTCAGTTTTGGTAGATCGTGAGTCCTGGTGTGGCTTCATGAGGTCCTCTGTTCTGGGTTGCTTTTCTAAGCCCCGACTCCCACTGTTGGCCAGGACCAAGCGTCTCATCTGAAGACCAGAGAGGAGAAGAACCAGCTCAAGGGTGATTGGCAACATCACTGTCATACGAACCCATATAAATTACTCTGTCAAAGTGAGGCCCTAAGGAAGAGAGAGAAATCCTGCCAGGTGGAGGTCGCAGTCTTCCAGAATACAATTGCAGAAATGGTATGAGTTTTAGACATATTTTATTCAGGAAAACTCACCCCAAGGGGAAAAGAATGCATACAAATATAAACACCAGGAAACAGGGATTACTGAAGGTCGTGGAGATGGTGCACGCAGCGCGCCTTGTGTACCTGCGTTTCTGTCACTCCACGTAATGCTTTCATGATACGCATGGAGTTTTGCTTCTCTCAGCAAAGCAGTGTGTCCGCCTACTCAGGTCGTATTGACGTCCCACAGCTTCCTGTTTCTGGACGTTGTGATTAAAGCAGAAGCAACATTCCTGTACAAGACGTTGTAAGGACATATGTCTGCGCTTCTGCTGAGGAAGTTTCAAGCAGCAGTATTTTTGAGTCATATAGCCAATGTATAAGTTTTATAAATTCCCCAATTTATTCCAAGGATATCTTACATTCATACCATACAGGGTTCCTTTTTCTAGGTATCCTTACCAACACTTGGTTTTATTAACCTTTTTAATGTTTACACTCAAAATTAAGTAAATGTGTGTTCCATTACCTATGGTCTCACATTTGCCTTCCCAGGGCTTGCTGGGTAAGGATGTAAACTTATCTTTGTGTTTTTCTTGGCTCTCTGGAGCTTTCTCTTGTGAAATGTCTGCTTAGATCTTTGGCCCACTTCTTTGCTACTTTTGTTTGTGTCCTTCTTGTCTTTTCTGTCTTCCTCTCTTTTGTATTTTAGGGAGCGGTCTACAGAGTGTTCAGCTAGGTCAGACTTGGAGTGATCCACCCGTTTACAGCCTCCCAAGAGCTGGGATTACAGGCATGCGCCAGCGCGCCCAGTCTCAATTGCCATCTTAGGGCACCCTGGCGGCAGGGCGGGCACGGCAAACCTGAGGATTGAACCCTAGCCTACGCACCTGCTTGTAGGCGCTTTAATCTGCTTGCAGACACTTCAGTCTTGTCCTCATAATATTGAAATAAAGAATATACTGTACTCTGTTACAGGTCCTTTGTAAGGTGTAAGTATTTGGATGCTTTCTCCAAGCCAGTCAATTGCCTCTTCATTTTCTAAAGAGGATTTTCCAAAATGAAGCTTGGTGTACACTCCTGTAACTCCAGAGACTGAGGCTGAAATTTTATTTTATTTTATTTTATTTATTTTTTTAAAGATTTTTTTTAAATTTTTTTTTTTTTTTCTTGTTTCAGAACCTTTGTTTGTTTATTCACTCATTTTTATGGCCGGCTCAGCCCACCCCAAGGGCAGGGTTGGCGCAGCATGCAGTGCCGGGGATCGAACCGTGGTCCCTGAAGCCGACCAAGCTTTCCCAAGCAGGCGCTTTAGACCACTGAGCCATCCAGCGTAGGCAGCTTAGAGTCTAATCAAGACTGAGTTTCCAAATTAAAAAAAAAATTAAAAGTGGCAGAAGACGTAGCTTAGGATAAAGACCCTGGCTCCCATCCCCAGTACCTAAAAGTTCTTTTAGAAAGTTTCTTTAGAGAAACAAAGTTAGATTTTTTTTTTTTCACATTTATCATTTGTAATGGTTTACAGTCTTTGATCTAAGAAAATATTTTTCTTTTTCAAGAACTCAAGTACGTTCTCTCCTGGAATGTTTCCAGACTTGGCAATTATGTCTATAATCTATTTGAAGCTAGCCGGGCGTGGTGGCGCACGCCTGTAATCCCAGCACTCGGGAGGCTGAGGCAGGAGGATTGGTGCAAGTTCGAGACCAGCCTGGGCTACAAAAGTGAGCTCAAGGCCAGCCTGAACTGCATAGTGAGACCCTGTCTCAAAAAAGACAAAAAAAAAAAGAAGCTAATTTTTACGTGATGCAAAAAAAATCATCACAGTTTAAGTTTCCCATATGTATATTCAATTGTCTGAGCAGCACTGAGAGAAATGAGTACTCCTCGCCTACTGGGTTACCTGGGCATTTTGTCCAAAATCAGTGAAGCCACTGGACCACATGGCTACGTATGTTTCTGGATTCTCTATTGCACCCCATCGATTCCTGGGCATATGGTTCCACTAATCCCAAGCCCCTTGATTACTGTAGCTTTCTTTTTAATCTTCAGCTCATGGGCTGGAAGTCGTCCAATCGTGGTCTTGCATTCAGCAACTTGTATTTCCATAAACTTTTTACATCAATGTATCTATTGTGGAAAATTAAAAAGAAATTGAAAAAAGTATGGTGTAATTTTTTATGGGATTGCATAGCATTTGTGGGATAATTTAGAGAGAATTCATATTTTCAAGTATTAACTTTAGCAATGTATGAGTACAGTATGCAATTTTATTTTGGCCTTTAAATTTTTCTCTTAACGTTTTATGTTTTAAAGGAATCATGTATATATTTTATTAAAGTGATTGCTATTTCGTGATTTCTAAATAGTTTTACTTTGTTCCTTGCTCATACATGCAAATGCAATTAATTTTTTGTTCTGAAACTTTTTCAGAGTTTATTAGTTCTGAGTTTTATAGATTTATTTTAGGATAATCATTATGCACAGCCCTGTTGAGCACAAAGGAAATTTTTCTTCTCTTTTCTTCCCGTTGGATGAGTCTTCCACTGCCTCTCCTGCTTTCTGGTGCGGCTGAGGGCATCTGGCATGACATCCTGCGGAAACATGACTGGGAACCACCTTCTGCTGCTTAAGTGATGAAACAGTCACATGTAGCAGCATTTTTCCACAGTGAGGAAATTTCCCTGATTTCTAGTTTGGAATTTTTTTCTGCAGCTATCGTAATTGTATTTTCTTCCTGTTTGTTCTTCTAGCATGGTGAACTACATTTGCAGCATTTCAGGTGGTCAGCTAAACTTACATTTGCACAATACACTCCACCTACACAAACGATACCAGATGTAATGGTGAATGCAGTATTCCGTCATTTGGTGAGGATGTTTGTGTGGGCACTTGGGAGGATACCAAACTGCAGAGGTGTTCGAGGTTGCTTATTGTTGCTTAGGACAGCGGGGGAAGGCTGAACCCTCAAACGGACTCAGGGCTGTGTCTTAACCTATATTCTGAGACGGTCTGTGAGGGTGTGTGTTATTTCTCTCTAAAGATATATCAAGTGGGTTTCTGTGACAAAATACTTGAGATAAAACTCACCTTGAAAGGACAAACTTCTTTTGCTTCATGTTTTGTTTTGTTTTTATGCAATTAGCAAGGGGTTGGTAGGGTCTCACTGCATAGATCGGATTTGTAGTGATCTGCCTGTGTTCAGGTGTGAAGCGCTGGGATCACGGGAGCGTGCCACCCTGGCCAGTCTCAATTGCTGTCACAGCATACCCCAGGGTGGGGTCCAGCACAGCAGGCCTGGGGATCGAACCCCTGGCCCTGGGTCTGCCTAAGCAGGCACTTTAGTCCGCTGAGCTATCCGGCGGGCCCTGCCTCACGGTTTCTGAAGCCTCCATGGAAGGCCACTTGGGCCTTAGTGCTGGGACCCGCGTGGGCGGAGCAGCGTGGCGGGCGCAGGCTGCAGGGAGCCTAGCAAGGGGCGGCCAGTGGCTTGGCTCTCCCGGCCGCATGCCACAGTGCGCCTGGACTTGGCCTTTGTCCTCTACCTCCCGACGGCGCCAGGGCCTGGGAGCCAAGCCTTGAGCGTGCAGCCCTAGAAGGACACAAGGGACACTGGGCCTGGGAGGGGTTCTTCTTGGGAAGCTTCTTTTTTTTTGAACGCTGTTTCCAATGTAATAATGACCTCACTTTGACACAGCTGCTGGCCGAAGGTCCAAGGACATAAAAGCGTGTGCGTCCTCCCTGACGACCCCAGCGTCACAGTCCTAATGACTTCTCCGGGGTATAAGAATAACTGCTTCTCGGATTTTGTTCAGGGTCCCGTTTGTTCACAGCGGAGGGCAAGTCGGGCTCCAGGAACTCCGCATAACCAGAAAAGGACCTAGCTGTCCGCAGTCCTCGCACCCACGCATGCGCGCGGCAGGATGCTGCGGGCTTCTGATCGCAGCCCTGCTGCCCGGGCTGCTCGGGGGACCCCGGGGGCGCCTCTGCGTCTCCTGCAGCAGCACCCTGTGCCGCGGCTGCCCAGCGTGCACCCCACCTGCTTCCCGCGGGTGCTCTTGTTCCCCGGTCTTCTTTTTTTTGTTTGGTTTTTTTTTTTTTTTGAGACAGGGTCTTGCTATGCAATTGAGGCTGGCCTTAAGCTCACTTTTGTAGCCCAGGCTGGTCTTGAATTTGCACCAATCCTCCTGTCTCAGCCTCCCGAGTGCTGGTTAGTACTTGGAGGGGAGTCCCCGGTCTTCTCACCCTGCAGGGTTCACTTTCCAAACATGCACAGCGATGAGCACGGCCCGAGGCTTCAGTGTTGGTCTTTTCTTTTCTTTTCTTTTCTTTTTTTTCCTCTCTTCTCTTCCTCTTTCTTTCTTTCTTTCTTTCTTTCTTTCTTTCTTTCTTTCTTTCTTTGGTACAGGGTTTCCCTACGCAGCTCGGACTCGTAGTGATTCTCCTGTTTTCAGCCTCTCTGGTGCTGGGATTACAGGTATGCGCCACCACGCCTGGCTCGGTCACCAGCTCAGGGCATCCGGGGGCGGAGACTGTGCAGCATGTGGTGCCCGGGATCGAACCCTGTCCCTGCCTTTGCCTAAACAGGTGCTTAGTCCTTTGAGGTATCTCGCCAGCCCTTGGAATTTTGCTTTTAACTGGTGCGTTTTTCTTTATTAAATTGACTGCACAGATATAAGCAGTCTATCCTCAGAGATTCACAAGCAAGGCCAGTCTGCACAAGCATGACTTAAAAGCAGAAATGTAGGATTATGGCCAAATGGTATTTAACATGCAAAAACGTTAAATATCTCTTGAAAATATGTGCAGATGCCATAAACATCAAAAATCAAATAATACCAAGGATGTACAGCAGCTATAGGACATTGATAGACATCTGACGATTTAGGTTTTCTAGGAAATCTTTCTTCCCTTAACCTACGGACTAATAATTGACAAGATTTTCAGATATTTTTTTATCTTGTTCAGGATGCAGCATTATAAATTATACTCTTTCAGAGTGGGACAGCCAGTTTCAGGCTGCTTGTGCAGAGCCCCCTCGAAGGATTTCTTTCCTTCAATGACATTAGTGGTTATTTTACCTGAGTGTCGTTCTGTCACCCTCAGTGCTCAGCAGCTGTCTCTCTTAGGCAGGGCTATGCTCTGTGAGCAGCTGGTACCTTGTCTGAGGCTCTCTTCTTCTCTGCCTCTCCCTCCCCCTCCTCTCCCCCTCCCCTTCCCCCTCCCTCCCTCTCTCCACCTCTCTCTCTCTCTCTCTACACCTTGGTATTTTTTCTTCCTTCCTTTTGTTGTTGCCACTGATTTATCACTGGTCAGACTTCTCCCACCCAATAAACTTCCTCAAGATTTATTTATTTATTTATTATCTGTGCATTGAGACAGCGCTTTGCTATTTAGCCCAGGCAAAATTTACTTTTGGATCTTTTATTTCAATTATATTTTGATGTGGCTTTCTTTATCTTGTTTGCAATTTAACCTCATTCTTATTTGTTTGGGTTTCAGCTCATGCCATAATTGTGTCCTCTTAGGTACTATCCGCCTAAAACTTTTGCCCCTGTTTTATAAAGAACTGATCTCTTGTGTCCTGATTTAAGATATAATGTTAGCAGCTTCTTTGGTTTCTTATACAAATGCATTTCAGAAGTGAGTTCTTCCTACATTTTTCAGAATAATACTTCTTGTTTCCCCTTCTGTAAATTTATTGCTCTCATGGTTTTGATAATGAGACAATTGTTTTGTTTTGCATTTACTAATTGTGAAAGGAAAGATATCTATCCAGACAGGACTCTTGCCAACAAATCTCCGCGGAAATTACCCTTGGCATCTCTCACTGTCATCTTGGCCATTAGCTCAGTCCTTTGTTCAGATTAATGGCTCCGGGGAGGGAAGGGATAAAGAGGGGACAGCCAACGTTTGGTTCCTTTGGCTTTGCTGAGCTGGATCGGAGTTTCTTTTTCTTTTTTTTTTTTAGGGGGGAGGTGGGACCGGAATTCGAGCTCACAACCTTGTACTTGCCAGGCAGGCACTTGTGCCAGGGAGCTATCTCCCTGCCCTGGAGCCTGATTCTTCCCCTCCCGTGCCTCAGTCCTCCCATGCCTGCTCTTACCATAGCTAGGGCTCTTCCTAGATCTGCATTGATCTCTTCCTTACTTAGCTAAGTTCCACAACTATTTTGAAGACATTGGTCTAATGATGCAATATTACTGTGTTGTTTAAAAAAATAGATACGGGCTGGTAAGATAGTTCAACAGTCTGACGCACCTGCTTAGGCAAGCTTAGGCAAGCACAGCGGGACGCGGTTCAATCCCCAGCACTGCATACTGCACCAGCCCTGGCGCCAAGGTGGGCTGAGCCAGACACACGCGCACACGCGCACGTGCACACACACACACACACACACACACACACACACACACCCCAAAGATAGGCACAGTATAGGTCCGTGGGTTTTTGTCTGGGCGGCTGAGGTAAGAAGTGTGAAACAAAGAACGCCACACACTTGAGAAGAAGAGCGGCAGCTTCATTTCCTTGCTCATTATTTAAATGGGATCTGAAGTTAGGTCTGCTGACCATAGTGTCCAAGTATTAGCTCTGCTTCTACAAGTTGATCTACTATCTTGAAGAGGTAGAATCATAAAAATGCCACCCCATACACACCACCAGACCCCAAAGAGAAAAATCCATCCCTTGCTCTCAGAGATGCAAATATTCCCAACTGGAGCAATAGCACAGCGTCAACAGCTCCGCAACAGAGGTCAGGCAGAAGCCCCTGCTGCCCGTGCTAGGGCCCGTCCTGCAGCACAGCTCCTGTCCTCATAGCTCATGCTGAGGCGCTGGGTCCTGGGGGTCAGCAGGAGCCACGAGGCATTAGGTTTGGTCTGCTCAGGCCCAACAGCAGGAGCGTCCATCCCTTTGGTCTGCAGGCTGCAGGCCTGTTAATTCAGCCCAGATAAAATGATCTTCCTGGCAGCCTCCATGCTCCGATGAGTCACACTGGCCGGCGCTCCGCTGGCACTGCGGATCCCACTCACTGGCGCAGCTGCTTCGTGCATCTCCGACCCTGGCTGGTGCGGGCTTCGCAGCCTGAAAGCCACTTTTCACGTTCCTAAAATCGCTCCATTTGCAGCTATGGAAATTTTACGTGCTGCGTAATCATGGCGACGCAAGAATGAAACGAGCTGACTGAAACAGCTGTTGCAGTGCCTTGCAGCCTCGCCCCACACAAGCCAGAAAGAGGTGCAGAAGCCACAAATAAGGCCTCTTGCTCCTCCCCAGCCTCTCCCACCTCATGAGTCGACAGTTTCCTTCTGTCCCCCTTCTCAATGGTGACATGGCACAAATTCTCTGCCTTCATGTGTGAGTATCGCAGCCACAGAACCTGGAGAAAATTCAAACCCAAGGCCCAGAGGTCCTGCAGGCCCCTGGAAGCTAAGCACTTCCTCTAAGGGGCTGCAGAGATCGCTCGGTGGCACAAGTGCCTGCCTGGCAGGTGCAAGGTCATGAGTTTGAACCCCGTCCTGCAAAATAAATAAATAAATAAATAAATAAATAAATAAATAAATATTTTAAAAATTAAGCTTTTCCTCTACCTTGAACTCTCTTCCATATGGCTGTGCCTTCCCCAGGAAAGGTAGCTTCCTGCTCCAAGTGGGCAGGGCCTCACCCGGGAGAAGCCGGCATTCTCTGATCAAAGGCTGTGTCTGTTTAGTTTTCCATATTTTATTTCATCAGTATGACACACTCATTAGATGTATAGGACTATCTGTGTTTTATAGTGACCGTGGCAGTGGGGCAGAGAGAAGGCTGCTTCAGGATGAAAGAAGGAAGGAAGGAAGGAAAGAAGAAAGAAAGAAAGAAAGAAAGGAAAGAAAGAAAGAAAGAAAAAAGAAAGGAAAGAAAGAAAGAAAGAAAAAAAGAAAGGAAAGAAAGAAAGAAAGAAAGAAAGAGAGAGAGAGAGAGAGAAAGAAAGACTTGCTCCTCTGTTGCCTGCACTGGCCTGCACTGTCCAGTCGGTGCAGCGACTCTCGTGACTTGGCGATGCAGATAAGGCAGCCGAGCAGAGGATAAAAGCTCTAGGGCAGAGCGACGTCTGCTCTCCGCTGAAGGGAATCGCATGCAGCGCGTTTCCTTGGCTCTCGGCTTCCAGAGCAACGCCAGGCTCAACCAACTGCGGCCTAATAAGAGTCCACGAAATGGTGAAGCATGTGCTATTTTACCTATTAAATTAATTAATCAGAAAAAAGCATATTAACTTCCTGTGGTCTGACCGTCTAATCTGCGTGCAAGCCAACGTGTATGACAGATGTTCTCAGATGTTCTCCAATGTAATGAAGTGTGGTATGCATGGTCAGTGTGGTATTAGGAGGGAGGGCAACGCAAGGGGTCTGGGGGAAGGTGTTGTGGAGGGCTCGTCACGCCATCTTTGAAGGACAGTCTATTAGTCTTTTGTCGTTGTGCACACAGTACCTGACAGCCCAACGTAAAGCAGAAGTTTCTTTGCCTCAGTGTGCAGCGGACTCAGGCCACAGTTGGCTGTCTCCAAGGCAAAAGAAAATGGAGGAAGAGTGTGGTAGCAGGGGCCGGGGAGATAGCTCACGGGAATACGTGCTTGCCTGGCATGTACAAGGGCCTGAGTTCAATCCCTGGTGCTCCCCCCCCCCCAAAAAAAAAAAAAGAAAGAAAAAGAAAAAAGAAAAGAAAAGAAAAGGTTAAGGGTAATGTTGGCCGCGGATGACCAAGACGCGTAATCCGTACAGGAGCTGTCCAGAAGGCGCTGTAGAATCAGGGCTGGAGAACCCGTGTGCCGCTGTGCACATTGTGCAGCTCAGCATTCAAATGTGAAGTCACTCGTGAGGAGGAGCGGAGGCCGGGAGTGTGGCTCGCCGTGCGACCTCAGAGGAGAGAAAGTGGTGGGACGAGCTGCCAGCCGGCCTTTGAGTTGAAAGTGAGCTACACTGGAAAAAACACAGAGAGCTGGAAGTGGACAGGCGTGAGTACTGGCGCTTCCTTCTTTTCTCTTTTTATTTATTTTTATTCATTTTAATGAGAAAAACATTAAATAACAATGAAAGTGCTTCCTTCCTACCAGTTGTAAAATGTCACTACAGATGTCTTGATGTCTACCTACAGAGTTGCTTCCAGGAAGATCCAATAAAATGCAATTTAAAAGCTTGCTTGAAATTCAGACAGTTTCTCACTATTTTCACAAACACTGGATGGGCTTCTTTCTCATGTGCTAGGTGGCTGCTTACTTCAGCTACACACACGTGCACACACACACACACACACGCACACACATGCACACACATGCACACACACATGCACATGCACACACGCACACACAGAAGGATGAAGAATACAGGAATAAACTTAGGAATTTATTTAGTAAACAATTTGGGCTGAGGAAAAATGGCGCTCTAAAAAAATATACGAATGTGGACAGAAGGTTCTATGGCATCTTGGCAGGACCAAGAGCTCTCTGATGGCTCCAGAGGGGACTTCACCCCTGGGGCTGTGCAGTCTCCTCGGTTGCTGACAGTCCTGGGTGTCCTTTGGCACTCCAGCTGCAGCCTGTGCCTCTGTCCTCCTGCTCTCTCTGTGTCACCTGCCTCTCCTCATAAAAGCTATTGGGAAGGGTCCTATCCTAGGTCTCATCCTAGCACATCTACAAGGACCCTGCTTCCCAGGAACGTGGTTGTTCTGTGCCCTGAAGCTTAGAACTCAGCTGCTCGGTGTGTCCTTTGGCACAGCCCAGATCACCCTTGGCTGTAAGATTATTCACGTCTATGAAATGCATGCTTTGAGTTTATCTTACTTGGAAATAGTGGCAGCAGCTTTCCCTCCAAAGCAGTTTTCTCAACTCACATTGAAGAAAACAGGGGCCGTCTCTGAGGAAACGCACCAAGCCTGAGAGGAGACCGTCGTGCGCAGTGTCAGCCCTCGGTTTCCGATCAGTGTTCTCTTCTCGTTCATCGTTTCACTACAAAAGCCATTGGCAAGGCAGCATGAGGGGCACTGTGCAAACAGACGCTGAAGCTGTGCAGGGCAGTCTGTGGGAGTGTGATGTCATCATGGATTGTGGGGGGGAGCTTTCCAGGGTGTAGAGATTGCAGAGCTATTGAGACACGTTTCCTTCAGAGAGCCAACCAGGACCAGGAGGGCATGATAGCGATGTGTCAGGAACCCCGGTCCTCGTCTGCCAGAGTATTCCTGGGTAGCCCTGCCCTGCCAGAGTCTTCGCCCAGCTGCGCTGCTCGTGAGAGAGAGTGCCGCAGAGAGGCGGCAGCCCTGCGGAGCCCGGAGTCCACTCAGCTCCGGTGAGGTCTCCCTCACGGTCTCGGTGTCTGCCCTCAGGTATCTGCCTGTGCTCAGGAAGCACGCAGGAGTTTCTGAGAGGCTGCAGCCCAACGTCCATGTTGGCACCTCCCTCTTACCGGGATGAGGGCTGTGAGAACGTCCTCAGCACTGCCTGTGCTTCCTACACGGGCGCTAGTAGGTTTATTTTTTATTTAGAGCTCACTTACACCTCACCACAACCTGCTGAGGTTGGTGCTCTTCTTTATCTACCCAGATAGAGGACATGATATGAGGAAACGGCCCTGGATCCTGGTGCTCGGATTCTGCCGACTTGCATAATCACTATACTGGGTTTCCATGCGTGTACTATGTGCAGTGTATTAGTGGTGTCACCTGGGATACGTTCTTAAATTTTTAAAAATGTATTTGGTACAGGCTCTCACTACGCGGCTTGGACTCATAGTAATCCTCCTGTTTTCAGCCGCCCCAGCGCTGGGGTTACAGGCCTCCAGCACTACACCCTGTCGCGGTGGCTGGCTCAGTGCACCCAGGGGTGGGGCCAGCACTGCTTGTGGTGCCAGGGATTGAACCGCAGTCCTTATACTTGCCTAAGCAGGCACTTAATCCGCTATCTCACTGGCCCTACCTGATGGTTCTGTCTTCTCTTATTCTCAGTAGAACTGGAGCGATGACTACTGTACAGTTACCTATTTCTGAGGGATAGAGAGAAAATTAAGTGAGTTGAAAGAATACACTACTTTCAACACATTTTATAGAGTGAGAATTCAACAAGTGTTTCATCTCCATCTATGAGAGGAAGAGACAGACTCGGGGGAGCTCACTAACTCGATGTTTAAATGCAGAAGCTGTCACAGGCGATCTGATTCTTACGGTTTGCAACGAAAACATCTGCGCTGTGGGTCTAGTCACTTAGCCTTGCAACCATTAATGAGCTGGCGCCAAGCCATGTCCTCAGGATGAGTGGAGTGCCGTGAGTGACAGGCGCTCCCCAACCTTCCTCGGGACGTGGGTGGCAGAGAAGTGCAGCTGCACTTGTGGATTTCCGTGGCAGGCTACAAGCAGCGTGGAGATGCTGGGACTGAAAACCCGGGGAGTCTGTGGATTGAACTGCAGACCAGGTGCAGGGCTGGGATACACGGGATGCTCCTTGCCTTTGGAAGCCCGGCTCTGCTGAGGTCTTAAGGCAGGAAACCAAGTCCGCTTTCCCTTCCTTTTGCTCTTGAGTTTAGTAGCCCGGACCTGAGGCCAAACCGTTCTAAGCATGGGCTGAGAGCGCAGGCAGGGTGTGGGGTGGTTTTCCTTGCTGAGCTAAGTGTGGGGTTCAGTCTCTTTCGGAGCCACTCTTGTTCAGGCTGTCCTGCCTGGACAATCGCCTGGGTATTGAGTGAAAAGCTGTGTCAAGCATCAGCGCCATCATCCAGCCTGTGGGCTCATCTTTGCTAGCTCTCAGGTGCACCGACCAGCAGCTGGGGCTACATTTTGGTACTGAAATTTTCATAATAAAAGTAATGAGTCTAGGTTGTTTTAAATGTGTTTAGTACAGGGTCTCACTATTCAGATCAGACTCACAGTGATCCTCAGGTTTTCAGCCTCCCCAGTGCTGGGATTACAGGCACTTGCCAACGCCCCCAGTTTCAGTGGCCATCTCAGTGCGCCTGGGGGCAGAGCTGCCACAGCACTCCAGGGCTCGAACCCTGGTCCCTGAGCCTGCCTAAGCAGACCTTTAGTCTGCTGAGCTATCTGGCTGGCTCTTGTGACTCCAGGTTTTACCAGAACAAACTCACCATGGTTTTCTTTTGATCATTTTTATTATGTATGTAAGGCTTGATCCAAGATTTTCTGGCTTCAGAAGCGCTTCTTGCTTTGGCCCCCTTCTCCCAGCCTGTCACCCTGAGTAGTACATGGCAGAACTGATTCTGAAGCAATCTCCAAGTCTGCTTCGTGGGGGGCCCCTGCCAGGTCTAAATGAAAACCACTGTGGCAAGCCCTAGGGGAGCCTAAAGTTTGACAAGAGCTTTGCACTATGGGCAGATGGCCAGGAACCCCCGCCTTGGAAGGGGGAGTTCGGGCACTTGATGAGGTGTCTCAGAATGCTGTGCTCTCCATTCGCCTCTGGAATGCTGTGTGTTGTGTGTGGTTTTGTCACTGCATTGTGATTTGTACATTATTCCTTCTCATTTCGTTCTGTGTCTTTACGGAACCCCTTACACGATCAGTGCGCCCTGTAAGTGATGCGGCTTGGGGCATTATTCCCTCATGGGGGTCGTGCCCCTGGCTTCCTGCCGCCGACTCCCTCTCCACAACTCTGAGGCGGATGCAAGCTTGTTCAGTTGTTTATTCACGGGACTGGCTCAGTGCTGCTTCCGTCGGCCTCTTCGGGGGTTCTGACTCCTGGCACGCAGCTCCTGTCTGAGGCGCAGGAACCGCGCTTAGAGCCACAACGCAGCCTGGCACTGCACCAGCGAGGGTGGGTTTGAGAAGGCTGACAAAGATCGAGCAGGTGACCTCTTCCTTTGTGCTGCCACTTCCCTAATTCCCCAGAAGGATCACAAAATGTCCCCTGTCACAAAGAGTCCTATGATCTCCAAATTATGTATAATCCCTCTTATTTATGCGTGCTTCAAGATTTTTGCTTAATGGAGATATTAGCCTCATGATGCCCAGTGTCTGTGCTTGGATATGTTTTTTGCCCTAATCCCACAGAAACTTCCTTTTTTATTTTTTATTACTTTTAATAATAACAATAAGACAGTTTCAAAACACATTACTAGTACATTCCCAATATTTGATACAATGCATATTGTTGTCCTCTTAGTAGTTATACAGAGCACAGGCTGTAGACGTGATAATTTTTCTAATCATTATTGGCACAGAAAATTTCTTTTCATTGAACTAAGAGAAAGTAGTTGTATACATAGTCCAGTATTCCACAATTACAGTGGATTATTGGCAGAATTGGCAATGTTGCAAGCTGTTGATTTAAGTCTTTTACAGCTCAGTATACTAATCCAGCTTTACTTGTTAATGCTTCATAGTTAAACTTTTCTGTCGGGTGGTTAAGGGCAATTTAAAGCAAGACCTGTATAACAAAACATGTAATTTTTGAATCTTTGAACGTCAGTCAAAGCTCCTCAGGATTTACCCTGAAACTATATACAGTGTTTTGTAGAACTGTTGTCAGTGTCAGCTATCTGGATAAATCAGGGCCATTGCTTGACTAATTTGCTCTCTGTGAAAGCCTAAGACAATGCTTTCTCTCCGGGTGACTCTTCTTAGGCACACATTGTTGATCCCTTTTTTCTGTGACCTTATGTTCTCCTTGATCAGAAAATTTGGGGTGCCACTGAGTTATACAATTTTACAGTGTGGGTTCCCTTATGACCTGAGCTCTCACTGACCTTGAAGGGCTAGGGCCAACATATTGGCTATCACTGTAGCCCTTCTTTTTCTCTAATTTTTTGGTCTATAAATTTAGGTTCTTAACCCTCGAGTAGAGAAGCTTTGTGACACTATTACTCTATAACATAGGTAACTGAGCTTAACACCACTGCCTTTCTGAATATCAAATATCAGACTTAACATAGCATCAGTATTTTCCATCAATCATTGATATTCTCATAAATTCCTATAGAATGTGATAAAAAAAGGTACACATTTTTACACAGAAATTTAGAAATATAAGGATATAAAAATTGTAGCTGGTCAATCCTGTGGCATTTTTCCTTGTCTCTTATTCTCTTTTAATAACCTTTTTAAAATAAAACAACCATTTACTTGAAAGAGAGTATAGCAATAATTGAAATTACATTAGGAGCAGCACCATCTAAAAGACCACAATGACGGGCATTCCAAGCATAGTTTTAGTGTCACACATTGCTATCCTCAGTGTCCAAAACCTGCTGGAGATTCTTGGGACCGTTGTCGCATTCATCTTTTGAATATAAGTGCATGGCTTAGTTCCTTCCCTGTGCCCTATGCCTTCTGCTTGCAGTCTCTTCCTTGTTTAACCCTTAAGTTCTTGATTTCCATTCAGCTGTGTTATGTCTTTCCACTTTTATTTCTTCTTTAGAGTTCTTACACTAGAGAAGCTATACAATATTTACATATGTAGGTCTGGTTTATTTCACTTATATCTTCAAGATATATCCACTTATATATGAAGTCTTCTAGTTTCTAATTCTTTATAGCCAAGTAATATTCCATTGTATAAAATTACCACATCTTTTTCAGCCATTCTTCACATGATGGGCATTTTGGTTGTTTCCAAGATTTGGCTATTACAAATTGTGCTGCAATAAACGTAGGTGCACAGATATCACTATGGTATGATGATTTTACCTCTCCTGAGAAAATTCCCAGTAGAGGGATAGCTGGATTGAATGAGATTTCCATTTCTAGTTTTTTAAGGAGTCTCCACACTGCTTTCCATAATGGTTGCACCAGTCTGCATTCTCACCAGCAGTGGAGAAGGGTTCCTTTTTCCCCACAGCCTCTCCAACATTTGTTGCTGGTTAATTTCTTTATGATAGCTATTCTTTCTGGGGTGAGATGATGCCTAAGTGTTGTTTTAATTTGCATTTCATGGATGGCTAGCGATGTGGAGTATTTCTTCATGCATTTATAGGCCTGCTGTATTTCTGGCCGGAGGTGCATTTGCTGAAGGCCGGGCTCCAAGGAAAAGAACTTCTCCTCTAGGCCTGAGCAGCAGCGAGTGATGTTCTAAGCAGGTGCCACTCACCTCAGGGTGGGAAGCCAAGCTTGCTCAACCCACTCCTTCTCAGAGAGTCCCGTGGATGCTTGCCACATGACCAGCTCCTCCATTTCATCCCCATTTAACCAATATTACCCGGGTGACTATACTTGTTGTAATCTTATTAGCTGACCACAGTTTTGTCCTCTCACCCTCATTCTATGATTTTTCATTGGAAACTCAATCCATACCACGTAAAGGTAATATCCGTATTACCTAAACAGCTATACTAGTAATCTTACTGATTGATTGCTGTTCTGTCCCATCTGAAGCCCACCTCCCCTTGTGCTTTTGCTCAATAAAACATCTTTGAGAAGCGGAATTTGTGGACAACAACCCACCTTCTGGGACGGACCCCTTCTGTGCCCCTCAGACAAGCTTTTTCTCTCAATACATTTGTCCTACCCTTAACCTCTGTGTTCCTAGAATTCAATCCTCAATTTTAGAGACCATGAACTTGGAATTTGGGGCATCAAGCGGGTTGGAAGTTTCATTCCCTTACATCACTGCCTGACCATGGGGTTCAGCAGCCTTTGCAACAGATTTGTGGAAGGGATTTGAAGAAGCTTGGAGATGCTGCCCAGAGAAACAGCCCTAGAAGGTGGAGAGCTGAGCTCCTGGGAATTCTGATCAGAGACCAAGAGACCAGAAGGCTAGTGGTAAAGAATAGGCTTCAGGAGGCTTCAGATGAGAATAGGAACAGCGTTCGCACTTGGGCTCTGGGGCACGTGTGCTAGGCTCTGGCAGAAAATGTGTCTGAATTTTGCTTCTGTCCTGAGACATTGTGGGAGGCTGAGATGAAGGGCAGTAGAATAATCTGGCAGAGACCTATCCAGGCAGCACGATGAAGGGCTTCCATTGGTGGCTTTTAGCCCGCTGGATATGATGACCACGAGCAGGAGAACCAGCAGAAGGATTTAAAACTTTGAGTTTTGCCAAGAAGGAAACTCTGGCCAAGCTGGAGCCCACAAAGAAGAGAACTTGGTTGCCAACAAGATTAGCATTAAAAATCCAGGTACTGAACTATGGAGATAGCTCGTCTGTCTAAGTGCCTGCCTGGCAAGCGGAAGGACCCCAGTTTGATTGCTGATACCACATTCTGTGCTGGCCCTGGCACCCTGGACACGCTGTCACTTCTGTAATCCCAGCACTGGGGAGGCTGAAACAGGAGAATCGTTATGAGTCTAAGATGCATACAGAGACCCCTGCACCAAATAAGTAAATAAAATCTAGCCATGCATTGAAGGTGTCTTGTACATTTAGGCCTTAGACAACTGCACACAAGGCAAAGGTGTCAACCAGGTGAGCATTGCTCACAACTGTGGATTGTAAGATATAATAAGTATTGTTGTTTTACAGTACTAGGTGCAGGGCTAGCTTGATAACTCAGCAGAGTAAAATACTTGCTTAGGCAGGGCACAACGGCCAGGGTTTAATCCCCAGCCTGCTGTGTTGGCCCTGCCCCTGGGGTGCACTGAGAGGGCATTTGAGACTGGGCATGGTGTGGCACACACCTGTGACCCTAGTACTTGGGAGGCTGAAAATGAGAGAATCACTATGAGTCCTATCTGCAGAGTGAAACCCTATAGACCTTGTCCTAAATATAAGAGAGAGAGAGAGAGAGAGAGAGAGAGAGAGAGAGAGAGAGAGAGGACTGGGTGCTGGGAAGTTTTATTCCAAATAAAAGATAATTAAATGACCTCCATAGCCCTCAAGATTAATGCTTCTATAATAACTTTCTTCCTTTAAATAAACGTAGCAAGTGAGACAAAGATGTTATTTAACTTTCCGTTGGAAATAATAAAAAGAATAAAGAAGGCATTTATGTTCACTCTAAGTCAGCGCCATCATAACTTTCAGAACTTGCACTACCATATCAGCCCTCCAGAAGCGTTCCCCGAACGTTGGTGGTTCCGAGGTCCCCCACTTCGGAAGGGTTTCAGGCGACCGTTCCGGAGCATTCCTTCTTCCTTCAGTGTAGAGAGCTGATGGCAGTGACTGGGGAGCGATTCTGCCTTTCCTTAGGTGAAAGCTGAGCCTGGGACCTACGCTGGACCAATGAGAATCTCCCTGCCGAGGTCCTGTACTCAAGAGTACCGAGCAGGAAAAAGAGACAAGGAGGAGCCTTGGTGGCCATGGAAAGTGGCCCTGGGAAGGACTGTGAGCCAGACGGCATCTTCCTTATGCACAAGAAACGTGTTCACGCTCTCCCCTTTGCCTTCCACGTGGTCTCTGCAGTACGCCTCCTGCTGCTGCTGCAGCTTAGTCTTGCTCTTTGGCATCCACGATTTCGCTCTCAGTAAGGAGCCTTCGTCTCACTAAGTGTGTTACCTGTCTAGGAACTTGTGTCTTGGAAATGGCGGAGGGCAAACGGTAATCCACCGTTTTAACCCAAGGATAACCCGAGGATAGTATTTATTAACTGAATTCATATCTAAAATACAAATGCTATGTGGAAATAAAAGATAGAATCACTGGCTCTTAGCAAAGCTGTGCAAGGAGGCTGGGTAATAGAAGAAGCTGAGTTTAACCTTAAAAACTCACCAAAATCTCATAAGAATGAACTGGTTGACTTGGAGTGAACATCCATTCATTAACATCTCCTCTCACGCTGTTTCCCTTCCCTGTACCATTAGCATCTGCTAAAGAAAACAAAAAAGTATTTTAGCAGTGGGTTTAGGCTGTCGTTTGGTCCTGCGTTTTCTCATCCACAGAGGGAGAAGAGAATACAACAGCCGTGATGCCCCCCGTGTACATCGGAGTCCAGAGGCTCGAGTGGGTGAGGACACGGCTGGAGAATGACGGGACGCTCCGCAGAGTCCCACAGCCGGCTGCTTATCTTATCTATGGAGGGGCAAGTGGGAAATGCCCGTGGTGCCACTGGACTTGTCCAGGGCCACATGCAATGAGTCCTGTGGAAACAGCTGCTCAATCAGAGCTTGTCTAGCTCGGCCTCTGCCCACACACAACGAGAGGTCTGATTTCTACGCCCAGTGTTCTGGGAAATTTAGAAGATGCTCATCCAATGGAGTCAAAGCAAGGCAGGCAGTCGCGGTCCCCATCCTGTAAGCCCGCCAGATGTCCTCAGCCACTGCGGCCCTCCCTAATCTCTAACGGCTCTTTCTGCCAAAATTCTACTTAGGCAAGGTTAATCTAATCACCAGTTACTACCAAATGCCAGATTCCCGGCCATATCTGGTGGGACTCTTCTAGCCTGGGCTAGACGTTAGGCAAACAACAACTGCAGATCGCTACGTGAAGAACTAGCGTATTTCCTTCCTCCCTTTGATCACCTCCATATGCCCGGAGGTAAGCAGTTGTCATCAGAAGTGTCGTCAAGAAACAAAGCTAAAAAGTCAGAACCCTCGCTGTGAGCCTAATGCATGCGCACTACGATTAAAACATTGTCAAAAAGAATAGAGCTTCCGTTTCACAGTGCATACATACCCATTCTTCACATTTTTATTTATTTTTTCTAGCTTGACTTGACTCCCTAAACCTTCATTCACAAGAATGGACAGCTGCTGGGAAGACAGCCCAGTGGCATAGGCACCTGCCTAGCAAGCATGAAGTCCTGAGTTTGATCCCTGCTATAAATGCAAACAAAACAAACAAACAAAAAACAAAGAATGAACAGCTGGGAGAGAAGCGAAAAAGTATTTTATCTCGTTTAAATAAGTTAGGTTGACAAGGTCTTACAATGGATGCTGGAAGTCAACTTGATGGAAGAAAATCTGTGGACCAGTTTGTGGCCTCCTGGCCTGGAGGAGGGTGAGGCTGCGTGGATTCTGCGTGGTACTCAGAACTTATGGGAAGACAAAGAAGAAGGGTCCAGTAGAGAACCAGAAATCGCAGGTTTCTCAGAAGATGAACCAAAAGCTGGAGCAGAGACTAAAGCAAACGTGTATGAAAAGTGTTGTGGAATTCCCTTAAGCACACGGAGCAAATATCAAGTATTTCATAAAAGGACATTCTGAGCAGAAAACTCCGGCCTCAAGATTCAGGAGGAGAAAGAAAGTGCTCCAGGAAAGAAACACGGAAGAAGGAAGGAGAGTCTCGGAGCCAGCAGGCCGTGCAGGGGATCCAGTGGCCGGGGCTTGCTCAGTGCTTTGGGGCCAGTGAGAGACCTGAGCCCCCTGTTAAGAAGGTGGAGGCTGAGAAGTGAGGCCTTGAAAAGAGGACCGAGCAGACTGTGGGGATAGCGGACGTGGGGACGCCGAGCAGCGCAGCCGCCAGCTCACTGCTCCACAGCTCCGGGTAGAAGTGGCCACAGCCATCACGGACCACAGTCTGTCCGAGCCAAAAGGGAGCCTGGAAACTCCCAGGTGTGGGGAAAAGGAGCCCGCATGGGAGTTTGAAGCAAAGAAGAGGTGGGAAGCCGAAGGCACCATGGGATACATACCTGGGCGGAACTCCTCGGGACACGGGGAGACTTGGGCGCTTCCTTTACAGAAGAGACTTTTCTGTGTGGGCTAAATATGTCACGGAATTGACAGAAGCAGAAAGAAGCGAGTGCAAATCTTGGGAGTTACTGTCACTTCAGATTTTCTCTAAGAATTTCTTTCTATTGAAATAACTGGAATGATGCATTTTGTTATTTATGGATGAAATCGAAGGAAGAGAACAGAGGGCTTGATTTGCTTGCACAGACCTCTGGTATAAAATCAATTTTGTGATTTTATCTGTTTGGTACAGCGCAGCCATGATTCTTGCACTTCCTGTCTGCTCTGGGCATAGCCGCACTTTTCTGGATTGTATTTTTAAGAGTGGTTTTTGTTTAAAATGGGTGAGTGCAAATATGTCCCAGTGGATGCTGTTTTTCCTGTAATTACCTTAATGTTATAAATTACCTAAGTGACTGTAATTGCCCTGATACTGTATAATAATTATTAATTAAAATAACAAGTTAGTCATTTTTAAGCTTTCATATTCTTTGCATTTGTCTTATGCTTCGGTTTTGGATCATTATATCCAAGACTTACTAAGAGTCAAAAGTATTTGGCATTATAGCGCTGGCCAAATAGCCCAGTGGATTAAAGCACTTGACTAGGTTTTCTCATCCTGAATGAATCGACCCCCAACTCCACGCTGCCTTAAAGTCTGCCTTCACAGAGCTAACCACACGCGTGATTCCCGTGGTTCCCATCCTCAGGCCACTCCTCACACGCAGTCTCGGATTTGGGCCACTATTTATAAGTTCACATCTGATCTCTATGCAGTCATCATAGCGTTCCTGTTCAGCTCGAAGCCTTTTGAGTACAGCGGGAAGGTGCGCCTCTCCTCTTCTTATCTGTCATTGGTACTTAACAAGCTCAATTAAAACTAGCTGCGTGCCGATACCCAGAAAGGATCGGCAACTCAGCAGAGCTCACTACGACACTACAGATGTTGGAATGCAGAGCTAGGGATCCTGGGCCAGCCTGCGCCAGTGCATGCACTGGACACCCGACCCAGGATGCACTGTTAGGGTCTCTGGATCTCAGAGCAGGATGCTCGGGGCAGGGAGGGGCACCTGTACGTCTGCAGAGCCCCCCAGCTGCCACTGCTCCCAGGGAACAGTGCAGTGTGTAGCACTGGCTTATAGTGTGAGCGTAGTGTCAGAATGCCTGAACATAAAGTTCCATGGCTACCTGGACTGGCTTTCTGATCTTAATTTACTAAATTTCATTCAGCTTCAACTTCCTAGCCTGCACATCTGCAATCCTAACCAAACTGCTAGCTCTTATAGGATAAATAAGAGCCAAAAAGGTAAAACAGGGAGGAGAGAAAGGACAAGAAGGCCAGATGGGTCCCGTCCCTGCACCAGCTCCCCACAATGGACAGTCTTCGTGGGCCAGCAACAGAAGAAGAGCAGCAGAAGCTCTGGAGCTGGCAGCGGCAGCTAGAGGAGCTGCTCTGGGAGATACCACCTTAGGGCCAGCCTGGGCACACGAGCCGGGAGGGCCCTGTGAGCTCGGATCTTCTCAGATCTTCCATCCATGCATGGACTGCAGCATCAGCCAAAGACTTAGGTAATGCTGGGAACTAAGAACAGCTTTGTGTTCTTTTAAATCTTTGAAAAACCATCAAAAGAATATTTATTTATTTGTTACAAGTCTCACTGTGCAGCTCAGACTCGTAGTGATCCTCCTGTGCCAGCCTGCCCAGTGCTGAGATTACGAGTGTATACCACCACGCCTGGCTTGGGTGGCTAACCCTGGCCCACCCAGGGTTCCATTCAGTACTGGGATGGAACTTGGGTCCTTGTGCTTGCCAAGCAGGCGCTTAGACCACTGAGCTATCTCCCCAACCCTAAAGGAATATTTTGTATGAACGTAACCCAAGAATGAGCATATGTAGAATCCAAATTTCTGTGGTCATAAATGACACACTGCAGAGTCCCAGCCACACATTTTCATTCGGGCACGGTTGTGGCTCTTGTCTGGGGTGACCGAGTTGAGGACTCTTAGGATAAAGCACAGGGCCAGCAGAACCCGACATGTCCCCACACGTTGGAAGGCTGCAACTGCTCAGACACCAGCAGCTGACACCACCAAGGAATGACCGTGACTGGGACTGTTGTGTCAATATCATCACCAGGCGACAGCAGGCTCCCCAGGCCCTCAGTCTCCCAAAGAGCGCACTGCACGGCCTCCATTGCAGAACCGTAGCTATGCTTGTTTTTGTTTCTAGGCCAGTAATGCTCAGTAGCTGTAGTTAATGGTACAAAAGTCATGAAAGATTCTTAGAAATGATACGAATTGGAGGGATAAATGATGAAATAGGATAAGCAGCCATCAAAGTTCCCCAGCCCAGGATATGCTGATAGAGGTATTTGGTTGTTGTGGGGTCTCACCACACAGCTCGGACTCAGTGAGCCTCTCGTTTTCAGCCTCCCCAGTGCTGGGATTACAGGTGTGTGCCACTAGGTGGGGACCCTGTGACTGGCTCAACTCATGGGGGGGGGTCACACAGCATGTGGTGGCGGGGATTGAGCCTGGCTCCCTGAGCTTGCCTAAGTAGGAGCTTAGTCCACTGGGCCATCTCGCTGATCCTTCCAACCCATTTTTAAAGGCAGTCTTTATTATCCAAATACTATTTTTTTTAAAAAGCAATTTTTATGCTATTTGGAGAACTGAAAAACAGAATATAAATTGGTTATATCCTCAGTATTAGAGACAACCATACTTAAGTAACTTTTACCAAATTGTGATTTTATTATACGAAAGTTATATATTTTTTAGTATGATACTTCTCTAAAATCTCCTACTACAAAAATTATTAATATAAATTTGGGCTGCTTTCAAGGGACGTAAAAAGTAGTCAAAGACAATGATAATGTTGACATTTGGCATGTGTCTTATGGGTTTTAAAATCAGACAAATTTGGAGGTCAGCTGCCTTATGTAAGTACTGTGAAATGGAACATTATCTTCAACTATGTTCATTTTACTGTACATCCATTCTTAAATCCATACCAATATGATCAGGGAAAGTTCCACCTTCCTTAAAAAAAGACAGCAATAATCTTATCAAAAATATTTTATTTACAAAAAAAAATCAATTATACTATACATCCTATACTGGAAATACATTGAATAACTGCTAAAATAAATACAGGCAATTAATTCAATTTTTATAAGAATGAGAGAATTTGACATTTGAGTGTTATAAAAGCTTAACTTAGAACATAAATAGTTAAAAAGGCAAACTCAAGTTTTCATCTCATGGATTGGTACGGCGTCTGCTCCCCGCGAGCTCTCGAATCCGCAAGAGCTTCAGAATGTGTGCGGACCTGGGCATGCGCGGAAGGTAGAGTGTGCAGCTTCCTCAGAATCAGTGGAACGCAGCAGCCGGCGGCGGGAGGCACGGAGCCGGCAGCGCGCGTGCGCGCGTTTGCTCGCTCCTTGCGGCTGTCGGTGTGCTCTGCCTGGGTTCTAGCACAGGTGCCCACTGCACCAGCTGCGAGACAAGCCCGCCCGCCAGGAGGCCCGACCCAATCGCCACGGCTCCACAATCACGGGCTTAATCAAATGTAGAGCCCTGGTCTGTCCTATGTGCCCATTCTTGATGTACTGGTGAAGCCATGATATCATTTCTACTACCACAGACACTTTTATAGATGCCGAAACAGGAGAAATGCAGCCGTTACCCAGGCAGTTTAGAAGTGACCTCCTTGGACAGACAAGAGATTCCCACCCGTCGGAATCTGTGCGCTTCATACTTGGAGAATGTCTCCCGGTTATCCATGTAAACATCGTACTAACGTGTAATATGGAGTTGGCAAGCAGAGAGGACAGACAGGTGACACACAGGGACACACAGCACTGCATGGCCACCGACACATCCAAGTTAGATGAGTTTTCCACTTCCCCTTTGACTTGGCCTGGGAAACCTGCCGGCATTTCTACAGATGCCTAACCCTTGGTGCTCGGTGTGGTGCAGTGCTGGGACCCAGCGTCTTCTTCCCATAGCTAGCCTCCCTCGAAAGAAAAAAAGAAAAAAAGTAATAACTGCAAGGAAAAAATTGCACTTTTCTACCCCTTTGGCCTTAATTTTCAGTGATTTCTTTTTGTACATCAGAAAATATGTATGTTTACTGACAATCCATGGCAGTTGCATGGACCTTTCCCAAAGTGAATGAAAACATACTTAAAAATTGGAAGTTGTAAAATATGTTCACAGAAATAAACTATTCAATTTTAAAAGGTAGAAAGACAAAAACATTTTATTCTATCATAAACATCAGTCAATCAAGCTTCACATTTTGGGCAGGTTTTTTTTTTTTTTTTTTTTTTTTTTTTTTTTTTTTTTTTTTTTTGAATGTGTTATTTTCAGAACCTATTTCATTAATTTAAAGAAAAAGAGGAAGAACAGGTGTATTTTGGCAGAGAATATAAAATATGCAAAATTTGTTTTAAAAATCGGCATACAAAATTTTAAAACAGTACAATTGTATCAAAATATAGCACAGCCTTTGAGATTTCCTTTGGCATTTCATTTGGCACAATTAAAAAGAAAATCCTTCCCAAACATTAGCTATGGAACAGTCCATAAATCAGGTGTAAGGCGCAAGGGCTTCTCCTTGTGTTTCCGAAACCCTTCTCTTGCTTGAGAACCCACAGAAGGCGTGGCTAGTGAGGTATGTAGGGCCAGCGCTGCCGGACGGCACACAGTGACACAAAGCGCATGGACAGAGGATTCATTCCGTCTGCGTAGACATAAGAGCTCATGTCAGAGGGTCTTCTTCTTGGTGAGTCATTTGACTTTGGCAGAATCAAAATAAACCTTAGAGATGTCTTTGTTCAAGTTCCAGCAGCAGTGATATGTGTCTTCCTGATGTACACTGTCTGTCGCCACAACTGTACAGCCCCTGTACACGGGGGTCCCGTGAGTGTAGCTGCAAGTACCCAGCCAGGCTCGGTCATACATCCAGCACCATGTCATACTGTTGTCCCTTCTTCCGCCGGCCACACTTGTTGATGAGGACCACGTACAGTGTTAGCAGCATGACCCAGTAGCATGCATAGATTAGAGTTCCAACAATTAACACTGTCTGTTTGGATTCAGAAAATGGCTGTTTAGATTCCTTATAAATGGTGAAAATCACGCCACCCAGGAGAATTGTAAACCAAACCGACACTGGGATGAGTCCGATGAAGTTGACCACGATGGTTTTCCTTCCGGATGTGCCCCACCCGGCTTTGTTTATGGTTGCAATTGCAAACATCTTGGCAGGAAGTAAGCTTGACATGTACAACACTGAGTACAGAGACATGAAGACCATGACGATGTTTCCTCTAAGGCAGCTGGCGAAGGACGACTTGATGAGACCCACGAACTGCACAGTCAACAGGAAGAGGAGGATATTCCAAATCTTGCCCCTGTAGAAGAGCTGGATGACCGTGGCAATGAGAAAGAAGGGGAAGAATCCAGTGATGACCGCCTCGTAGGTCATCCACAGGTGGTGCTTGTGGAACCACATGGCGTTGTACAGCCACTCCCGGAAGTAGGACTTGCTCCAGCGGGTCTGCTGGTTCAGCCACCGGAGATACTCGATGGGGGTCTCGGTGAGGCACTTGGATCGAGCTGTGTACTTGGTGGCGTAGCCCAGACTCAGCACCCGGTTGGTGAGGTGCCTGTCATCGCCGAAGCTGCACTGGTTGCCCATGAATTCCTGGTTGTACCAGTCTTCCACAAACTCGTGCAGCAGAGAGTTTCTGTACATGCCCAGGGGTCCGCTGATACACTGGACACACCCGAAGTAGGACTGGCAGGCTCGCTCGATGTTGAAGGCCATCCAGTACCTGACACTGCTGAGGAAGGAGATCCAGGAGTCGTACTTGTTTAAAATCTGCAAAGCACACGAGCAACAGGAAACAGGGGTGAGCTTTCGCCACAATGCCAAGGCACCTTGGACCGTGCGAGGTTGCCACCCAGTATGAGATTTGACACTCTACACCTCGATCTCGACTTCCTCCCTGGTTCTGACATGGGGACATTTTGTCCGCTCAAGAGAATTCAGTTGTGCGCGCCTGCTAGCCCTGGATGCTCCTCGCATGCCTCCTCCTGCTCGGCTATAGTGGGAAGGTCTGAGCACTGGGGACTGCTCCACTGGCCAGCTGCCTCCGACTGCCCCGGCCCAGCTGCACTTCCTCTGCTCCTGTCCTCTGGAGTCCCATGCAGAGGCACTTAGAGCGGCTATCTGCTGCACTGGAGCTTCAAATTAATAGTTTTGCATAAAGATGATTACAAACGGCAAGCTCTTCTTGGTATTGTATCTAAGGCTCTTTCTTTCTCTTTCTTTCTCTCTCTCTTTCTCTCTCTATCTCTCTTTCTCTCCCTTCCTTCCTTCCTTCCATCCCTTCTTTCTTTTTTGTGAAACTGAGAATTGAACTCAGGACCTTGCACTTGCCAGGCAAGCGCTTATTCTACTGAGCTATCTCCTCAGCCCCACTAAGGCGTTTTTCTCAATCACATCTTCACTGCATTTTTCTCTAGATTCTGCAGGCTTTCTCGCTTTTTGTTTTCTCCTCTTCATGCAGCTCCTCTGCCATCTTTGCTGCCAAGCAGATGGGTGGGCAGGGTGGCAGAGCGATGGCTACATGTCAGTGTGAACTTCCACACCTTGTGCTGTTTGCCACAGCCTAACCTCGAGTGAGTTCTCAGAGGCCTCCATCAAGCCACGGCAACTGCTCCCACTGCTGCACTCACTGCTTTTCTTTAACATCGTAAGATTCAAATTCCCTTCAGTGGCATTTATTGTTCACTGATGATAAAACAGTGGATCATACTGGAAAACTCACTTATTAATTATTTTTTTTCCTTTCTCACTATTAGCAATTTAAGTCCCTCTTTTTCTTTTATTTTGCAATTTGTATTTTTATTTATTTATTTATTTATTTATTTTTGTCTTTTTAAGACAGGGTCTCACTATGCAGTTCTGCCTGCTCTTGAGCTCACTTTTGTAGCCCAGGCTGGTCTCGAACTCACACCTATCCTCCTGCCACAGCCTCCCAAGTGCTGGGATTACAGGCGTGCCACCACGCCTGGCTAGAAAAGCTTTAATCATTAAGTTTTTGGCTTAAAGATCTATAGAGGAAAGCAGTAGCCATCTTTGTTACGTTTTTACATAACCCACCAGCCACTGAAGGTGCAAGCTCTCCCCCAGGACTATAAGCCAGGGGATCAGACAGCACTTGAACGCATTAAGAAGAAGCAGGCAAGGCACGTTCTAAGGTGTGCAAACGTGAGGGCCATACTTGACACTGCACTGGGGTGCAACAAGCGTATCTTTAATAGCCAGTGAAGACTGTTACAAGTGTCTCATGCCAAAAATGAAGCTTACATACTTGGACATCTCCCCCTACTCCTCCAACCATGGGATCTTCTTCTAGAACTTTCACCATCTCCACAGATGAAGCGGGGTCAAGCATGGTATCTGAGTCACACACCTGTAAAGAGGAGAGCAGAAAGTGAGTTAAAGCAAAGCGCGCACCACGAGCGTGTCTCGTTCGTCACAAGGGGGCCGCGTGTTCTGCCCGCTGCCTTCCTGCCACACGGCCGCAGTACTCAGCTTCGCAGGGACCTCACAGACCTGTGGCTCCACACCCAGCACAGTGTGCAGCTCCCAGCAGGCTCGGTGCTTAAGGGAATGACACTGTGTGGCAAAGTAGCTAAGACAAGCGCCTGCTCAGGCTTGCCAGAGGGGTCCCGCACTTAGCCGGAAGAGGCTCGCGTCCTAACGGCCGTCAGGGAATGGTGCCAACAGTGGCTTACCAACTGCCTTAATAAAGCAATTTTTATCAAGGAACCCTAAGCAAGCTGTCCCTTAGGTTTGAACAACAAGATACTCTGTGGCAATAAGTTGAAGGGAAGACATACTTATCAAGGGCTGTCTAACATGCTAAACTTAATTTTAGTATGGGTGAACAGAAGAACAGACAGCAATTCTCCTACAGGACAAAAGAACAGAATTCTACTGAGAGAGACAGACAGACATGAGGGCCCCCCTACAGGTCGCTGGTCAGGTCTGCAGCCCTGCTCGGGGCTGTGTGTCCTTCACACACAAAAGACAGGAATCACACCAGGAAGCAGAGCAGCGGTGCGGGCAGAGCACCCTTCTGCCGCGTGTGAATTGCGCACCGAGGCTGTAGGATCTAAAACCCACCTTTGGTCCTTCCATAAAGGTCAGCTGTTGTTCTTGGAAACAACCGTTATGGGAGGAAAACCAGCGCCGTAACCAAACCAACTACAATTTCTGAAAAAGCTACTGTGATTCACCTGTACCCGAGCCTCGCCACCACCAGACACTTCTATAAGTCGAAGAGTGCAGGGCTGTCAGTCATACTTTTCAGAACAATAAAGGTGGATGCGAGAAACCAAAGCAGCACCCGTCCAGTGCTAAGCTGATTGAAGAACGCCACCCCCACCTGCAGGGATGCGGGCTTCTGGAGTCAGGCTAGGTGCGGACGGCTGGGCGAGCGCAGCCTCCCGCTGGCAGAGACGGACGAGTCCTCCCAGTGCGGAAGGAGCGTTGGACTGCACGACGCTCTCCGCTCCTTAACGCCAGAGACAGGCCTTGCTGGTGCGCTCTGGGGAGAGCAGCGTGGCCGTGGCGACCCCGTCACGCTGTCCCCGCGCAGCACAGGCTCTGTATCCACACAGAAAAGCGCACCGCGGGGAAGACCTCGCTCGCCGCCTGTTGTACTTGGCAGATGTTCGGCCCCTTCGAAACTCACTTGGAAGATGCATCCCCCACGTGATGCTGCAGCTCCCCAGGACCTGCGTGGGTCCCTCTGGAGCGAGCCAGGTGAGCTGGGACGGTGCGGGGTGGCCTCACACCTCTGCAGCCCAGGGGGCAGCCTGAGAGCCTGGCCGCAGGTGCCCTACAGGCCGTGGACTGCTGCTGGCTCTGCGGCTGTGCGCTGGCCAGTCCCCTCCTAAGTCCAGCAGTGCAGGGAGGCCCAGCAGTTACGCTGTGTGCGCCTAACTAGGGACGCTGGGGACACCAGGGCACCCCACCCGGATGGAGACGGCTCTGCCACGCAGATGCACCAGCGCCTGCTTTCCACCCTCCGGAAATGCCCACGGAAATGCCCACAAGCCTGGCTCTCCGGTGCAGACCGAATCAGGCCGTGGCTGCTTCCACAGCCGTGGCCTAGGACACTGCTCCTCTGGGCCACGCTGGCTGGTGTGAGCACGCTCAGCGTGTGGGAGACCGACCAGCCCCAAGACGTCCTTTCCCAGGGAGTGCCTGTTACCAAGCAACACATGACCACGCATAACCAACGTGGCTTCCTAACTGTTCTCTACGGCCTCTATAAAAAATAATGGAGAAGGAACTCAGCAGGTGATCTGTAGAAACTTGAAGGCTCAAACGCCAAAGGTGACCGCACACAGGTGTCACGGGTCCCTCCACCCATTCTCGAAGGAGACTCACATTTTTCAAGTTTCTCCTTTAAACTTTCTAAGGGTTCTCTTTTTACTACTGAAAATATTGTTAAAAACAAACAAGCAAACAAAACCCCACAGCAGTTTAAATGAATCGTTAGGATTTAAGGACTTACTCAGTACATGGGACATTCCACTGTAAAGGGTCAACTTAGCCCCCTCCAGACTTAAGGAATTTAAGCAGTTTGGAGTTTAACATCTAGATGTTCAAATTTTTACTTTTAAAATACTCAAATAGTCTAAATAAAAGCATATTTTTGGCATTTCACTTAAATTCAGCATAGTACCATTTGTATTCGTGCTAGAAAACAGGATTTTACTAATACTGGGCTTAAATTCAAACATCTCAAGCCTTGGGAAGCCACAGTCACCCCAAAGTGACATGCTGCCTCTGGGCCCTGCCTGGGCCTGGCTGGAACAGGTCCAGGTGGGGCTGAAGGCCCGTTACAATGAGGGTACAGAGCGGCAAGGCCTAGCTACCTGGAGTCCAGAGCCCCAAACGCAGGGCCACGCCCACCTCTATTTACTCAAAGGGGAACAGTAAAACCAGAGCTATAATAAGACTAAAAACAACAGGAAGGGAGCCAACGTTGGAGCCAACGTTCGAGCCTCTGCCTGCTCGGGAGCACAGGCGGCCAGGACGCCTCTCTGGTAGCATCACACTTGGGCCGCACTTCTGAGGCTCCGCACATTTAAATGGGCCCCGCCCCGCCCAGGTTCCAAAGGCAGCTTGCCGAGCAGGGTCAGCCGCTTTGCCACCCGCCCGGGAGGTGGCTCCCTCAGAGGGAGAGGTCTCGGAAATCGCCTGGGCAGGAGTTTGGCACACCGAGAGTAAAACGCTGCAGAGATTTCAGTTTCCAGGCATCGCCTGATGGCTGAACACCAGCCAGAAAGCCAGACTGTGGCAGTCTGTAAATGCAGCACCACCACGTTGGCTTCTTAAGGCATAAGGAATGCAGCCTGAGCGCTTCCAACCAGGGCACAATCTCATGCTGTCTATGTCTATCAGTGGCCAGGGTGCAGTCTCACACATGAGGGCTACCTAGCTCTGTGCTACTGTTGGAGAGAGCTCCACCCCAGGTCACACAGCAGAGGGTCCCACCTCAGGGGAAACTATAAGGCATGGCTTGAATGCAGGTAGTTGAGCCAATCCAAGTCTCCCAGCCCACCCTAAAGTATTCTCTGAGCTTCTGAAACCACATGACCAATGGTTGTGAGATTTTGCACTAAGGAGACAGGGAAAAGAAGCAAAGTCTCACTGCGTGAGTAACAGGCATAGAAGATATCAAAGACAAAAAGACACTGTTGAGAAGAACCAAGCAATTCAGCTTGGGTCACAGAATTAAGAGCATAAACCCCACCAGCTTTGGGCATCACTGTCCAACCAACAGGGAGCCCCATCCCTGGGCCCCTGAGCAAACCTGGAGTGGCAGGTTGAGACCTACAGGTAAAGTCCAGTCTGCTATCTCTTTCATTATATCTTCAGGGCTATGGATAGTCTTATATTTTTGATGACTGAAAAAATATTTTGTGAGGCCATTGAGATGATTCAACAGTCTGAAATGCCTGTTTAGGAAAGCTTAGGCAACCGAAGTTCTATCCCTGGCACCATGTGCTGTGCCAGCCCCACCCAGAGCAGGATAAGCCAGCCATTAAAAAAAAAAAATTGTGGGCCAGCAAGATAGCTCAGCACTCTGAAGTGCCTGCTTAGGCAAGCTTAGGCAACTGCAGGGACCAAGGCTTGATCCCCTACACCACATGCTGTGCCATCCCCACCCCCAGGGTAGGCTGAGCCAGCCATAACATAAATAAAGTTTTGGGACTGGGGAGATATTTCAGTAGATTAAGCATTTGCCTGGCAAGCTCAAGGGCCTGAGTTTTGGGGGTGGGGGGGAGAACATATATATATATATATATTATATATATATATATATATTTCTACCCATAAATTATAAGAAATCAGTATTTCATAGTCCATGAATAAAGTTTGAAATCCAGCTGTACTCACTCCAGAGCTGTTTTCATAGGACAAAAGCTAAAGTTGACAGTGACAAAGCCTAATGTTTAACATGTAGCCTTTTACAAAGTTTGTCACTCTGTATTGAAAGCGATTGTGAAGATTTTGCCTATTTTCAGGACGGACACCCACACAATGGAAAACCCTAAACGCGGCTCTGGAGTCCTGTGACACACAACTCCTCCCGACCTGGGACAAAGCTAAATCACTATCCTGAGGTCAAAGGGAGACAAGATGACTGCCAGCACTTCTTGAGCTACTAGGACTGTGAAGAAGCACGCTACAACCATAAAGTGACAATCTTTAAAGTTTGTATTCTGTAAAGAAAACCCTCAGGCCTCATTGGTCATGAGAGTCATTACCGGAAATAGATCGGACACGGAATCATCTGGAACTGATTTCTGCACGGCAACTCTTACCACAGGAATGAACTTAGATGTATCCATAGCCTGAGTCCACTCCAACGCACCTCACTCTACTGGTCTGACTACTTCACAGTCCTTTAAATCAAAACCTTCTCTGGAAACATCGCTGTTTGTTTAGCCTCAGACCTTTCAAGTCCTAAGAGCCAGTCTAAATGCTCTCTCCGCGCTTGCTGTTGGTGTTGTTCTTTCCCTCCGTTTTTCCTTTCACCTTGCCTAACAGACCTCCTCTTTTCTTTCACATTCCACTTTAAAGGCAAAGAAAGCCAACACGGCAAGAGGAAATCTTCATTGCTCCAGCTGCCTTCAATGAGGACACAAGAAGAAAATAAAAATCAAGACCTCCGGGCCGGAGAGATAGCTCAACGGACTAAGCACCTGCTTTGGCAAGCACAGGGATTAGGGGTTCCACCGCTAGTTCCACATGCTGCACTGGCGCCAACCTTGGGGCATGCCGAGCCAGCAACAAGTCCAGGCATGGTGGCCCATGCCAGTAACCCCAGCACTGGGAGGCTGAAAACAGGAGGATCACTATGAGATTGAGCTACATAGCACCCTGTACCCAATGCATAAAAGAAAAGGAAAAAAAAAAAAGGCAGATCTCTTCTGCTGCTACTAGGTTTACCCTTTTCCTGTTCACAAATCTCAATTCTTTCTTTCTTTTTTTTTTTGTCTGTTTGAGACAAGAGTCTCACTATGTAGTTCAGGCTGGCCTTGAGCTCACTTTTGTAGCCCACATTGATCTTGCAGTTGCACTGATCCTCCTGCCTCAGCCTCCCAAGTGCTGGGATCACAGGTGTGCACCACCATGCCTGGCTCAAGCCAATAAATCAGTGCGGGGTAATGCACAGCAACTTCCCTGGGCACAGGTGGGCCCGAACCTGCGGACTTCGTGCAGAGAGCTGAATTTTCCTATGAAGGCTAGCCTTTGGAATGCGATGCTGCTAATAAAAGCAACGTGGCATCTGGTGTAGAAAGTCTACAAATATGGAGGACTGAATTTCAACCTTAAACTCTACATACTCTGAGCTGGGCGTGGGGGCACACACTTTTTGGTTGCTGTTTATTTTAATGTATTGGGTATAGGGTCTCAGGCTGAGGCTCATAGTGCTCCACCTGCTTTCAGCCTCCCCAGCACTGGGATTATAGGTGTATGCCACTGTGCCCAGAGTCAGTGGCCGGCTCAGCATGCAGGTGGTGCCGGGGATCGAATCCTGGTCCCTGCAGGCACTTAGTCTGCTGAACTATCTCTCCAGCCCTGGCACACATCTATAACCCCAGTTACTCTGAAAGCTGAGAGGACTGAGGGCTCAAGGCCAACCTCGGTAACTAGACAAAACCCTGCCTCATTATAAAGTAAAAAGGTTGGGGGCATTGCTTATGTACAAAGCCATAAGTTCCATCTTTAATAACGCCAGGAAAGTAAATGAATAAAATTTATATGCTGAGAATTCCACTGCCTCATGAAAGAACACAATAATGTGACGGTTTCTCTGGGATATTTTACGTGCACACTAAGGGGGCAGCCAAAGACCAAACTTTCTGTAGAGATAATCTTAAGTAGAGAACAATAAAGCCCAAGGACAGCTATAGCGGGTTACTTGGGGATTCCTGAAACCTGGATTCAAGGAAGCAGATAACCCGTTTATTCTAATGGCTCCTTGATTGTTGTCTCTTCCCTTGCCTGGGATGTTACTGGTTGTCTCCTCCCCTGCTTGGAATGTTTTCAATTAGCATTTGTATTAACCTGGTGTTAGGTAAATGGTGATAGAAGTAGTGATCTCTAGTCTGCATTCCCCAAAGCAGTTATGCAAATTCTATAGGCTGTCCTTTGGTATTCAATAAAAGTAAGATTCTTCTGTGGGTCGAGGCTCACTTCGAGAGAGACAAGTCTCGGTGAGTCCTCTGAGCTACCTTCATCAGGTCTTCTCGTCGTTTCTTTCGGCACCGACACCAGAACATCACAACACTTTCCAAAAGTAGAATTCCGCATCCACTTTAGAATTCTTCACATCATCGAAACGTTCATCAAAATCTCCCAGAGAAGCGAGGATTCAGAACGTAATAATGGCCTGAGGACCACGCACAAAGCCCTGGGCTTCCTGCCCTGCAGTTCCTTAAAAATAAAGGGAAAACTCATTCCCTAGCGGTCATTAATTACATTTAGGACTTTGAGGACTTAGTGATGCTTGCACGAGGCTTTACTTTTACGTGGTAACTTTCAATCCTTTTGGATTCCAGATAAGTCAAATGTAGACGTGAGTATATGGTCATGGCTAGAACTTTCTGGTTAAGCATTAAATACAAAAATCATGAAATCTAAAAAACTTCAGTGCTACAAATACCCTTTGAAACTAACTAGTAGAAACACCTCAGGAAAAAAAATGCACTGAAATAATGAAAAATATTAACAGCAATGGGCCTCTTTTGGGGGCGAGGGGGTGGGGCACAGGAAGGCTGATCTTTCTCTTAACTTGGTTAACAGCACGCTATCAGTCTCGCCTATGAAACGTCTCTGTACCGCACCACCCAAGAGGTTTAGCACTTGCATTATTGTTCTCAAAAGAAGATATAAGCATTCCTTGTTAGAATAAATTCTCTAAGCTCTTACAAAACCCTAGTTCTAACTTTAGCTCTAACCCTAGTTCTGAGCCCAACCTATAACTTCTCCCTCAAATTCTCTTCCTCGTTAGGAAAGCTGGACAAGAAAGTTGACAATAGGTGTGAAGCAGAGGCGACACAGCAGCTGGGAGCGGGAAAGAAGGCACGGCCGCCTGTGCGCTGAGCCGTGAGATGCTCTGACGCTCTGACGCTCTGACACTCTGACTTTGGGAATTTGCCTTCAAAAGAACCAAATCAGGAATGCCCCACTCCTCTGGTCTTTAAATCCAGGGGTCTATAAGAGCCCCCAACTTTAGGGAAAGGCAAACTAAAAAGGAAAGCGGAAGCCAGGAATGGCAATTCTGACGGGCTCAGCGCTGCTGTGCTCTCACCCTAGAACTTCACCGTGCGGCAGGGAAGAACCAAGAGGTCAGGGGCCATGAGGTGGAACCCTGCAGAGTCCTTTGGGGCACAGGGTCTGGACAGAACCTCAGCCCTAACTTGGGGAGCAGCTGCAGCTCCAACACACAAAAATGGCAAGATCATGGCAACGAGTAGACTACAGATAAGAGGAGCACTCACAACACAGAAGCCGAGATGCGGGGACCACGTGCGCTCTGCCCTCGGTGGGACCGTGTGCTGGAGTGGCTGCCACCCCAGCCTCACTGTGCCCAGGTGGCCACCATGCCAGCCTCACTGTGCCCCACACAAATGCTCCACCATGAGCACAGGTGAGGATTACGAGGCTGGACTTCAATGTGCAGGTGGACTTGCAAACCCCGAATGTAGGAGCGATGATGGTCAGCTCCACTATTAGGAATTCTGTGGCCTGTGTCATTCCTCTTAAAGCAGTTTGGATACATAGGACTATACCACACACAATGAATGCTCAGTGCGTCCCTTCTAACTTTTAGGAAAATGTCCTATACCTGGAATGCACACACTTGCACAGCGGGGAAAGACCTGTCAGGGGACATTATTTCTTTACCCCTTGTCTGTCAGATCAGTGGTCACTTAAATTGTAATACGTGTGATCAATGACAAAAAGAGAAAATAAAGCAAGGAAATAACCTAGCACTAAGGTTTATTTTGCTTTTTGATGTCATCTTAAAGTAATACAAAAAAGTAAACCTAATCCCAAGCTTTTGCAAATGAAGGTCAATTAAAAGGGGAGACCCTAGGATGATCACTGTGAGTCTGACCTAGTAGTGCACAGCAGAGAGGACCCGGACAGCGGAGAGGACGTGGACAGCGGAGAGCACATGGACAGCGGAGAGGACGTGGACAGCAGAGTGGACGTGGGCAGCGGAGAGGACGTGGACAGCGGAGAGGAACCGGACAGCGGAGAGGACCCAGACAGCGGAGAGGACATGGACAGCAGAGAGGACCCAGACGGCGGAGAGGACGTGCATGGCGGAGAGGATGTGGACAGCAGAGAGGACGTGGAGAGTGGAGAGGACGTGGACAGCGGAGAGGACATGGACAGCGGAGAGGATGTGGACAGCGGAGAGGACATGGAAAGCAGAGGACGTGGACAGCGGAGAGGACGTGGACAGCAGAGGACATGGACAGCAGAGAGGACCCAGTGTGCTGGGCAGGGGGAGGTGTGGGGTACCAGGCTGGAGCCATGAGTCCAATGAGCAAGACACGGAAGCCCAAGCGAACAAAGCATCCGACCCGAGGTGGTGAACAGGCCGCGCTCTAACAGGAGGGGGCAGCTCGGGCCCTCTCGCCTCCTCTTCTCTCCTCCATCATCCCCGATTTTCGCTTCCCTCCCTCCAGGATAAGGCCGTTCCTACCAGCGCTGCACACCTTCTTCCTGCCTGTCTTTCTGTGGACTTTGCTTTGTCGTTCCCAAGGCAGAGCAGTCAGAATGGAAGGGTGTTCTGCCCTTGGAAGGAACCTCACCAAACTGCTGCTGGGGTAGGCCAAGGGGTGCAGCGGCTCAGGACTGGCTCAAGGGTGGCAGGAAAAGCGGCCAGTTTCAGATGCTAAACATTTGTACCTTTGTCCGTGTGCTGCTGTCTGTCTGGGCATCTCAGGACATACCGGGCCTGGGTGGGAGCAGCTGCTGAACACAGTCTATGGGGAACTGCAGCCTACAGGAAAGAAGTCCTCGGGCCCGAGTCAGGCCCGGACAGAAGGCCTACTGTAAGCTTTCAGATTTAGGATTTTTTTTTCCTGGACGGTCATGAAGTAAAAGTTGTCAAGGATACAAACAAAATTCAAAACATGCATGGTGGGAAAAGAGCATCTGGAAGGGAGCAGACCAGGCAGAACCCAGGCAGTGGCTGTCAGTGAGAACCCACAGATGCAGCGCTGTTTTAAAAGCTAGAAGTAAAAGCAAAAGATCAGAACAGATGTTCTCGGACAGGAGGCAGAGCTTTTTCTCAGAGTCCTCCCTCACACTTTCTCACACTCGTGTCTAGACTGCAGCTCATCATCTAGGTGCAAGGCTGAGTCACAGAAATGCCACTGAAGCTGCCTTATTCCTGAAGGTCCACCATTAAGAAACTCGCAGAAACTGTGAGATCAATATGTAGATAACATTAATACAGAAACGCCTCCAAACTCTGCTGATGTTACCTTTAGGAACCCGAGAGTGACCAACAGCAGCTAGCATAAATTTTTAGTATGAACTCTGTGGCTCCATACTAGTATTAATAGCTTTACTTGTATAACCATGGTGTTATCAGCAATTTCTGCTAAGTGCTTATAACATGGCATCAGACAATTATCCAAAGCCACTGTGAGACTGCCTTCTGTCTCCAGGAGCCTGAGGTCTGAGGAGGTGGACACAGCCCCTATCTAAGAGCTCCTGGGCCTGGAGCCTTGGCCAGCTGATGTCCTAGCCAGTGCTCATTTGTACCCCATTATTCCAAGACTTGATAGGCTCCCCCAAAGCCCCTACAGGATGGGTCTTTTGAAAAGCGAAGGTTGTATTTTTACGGGGATTTTCTTAAACCTGACACATTTTCCCCTTTTGGGTGTCACAGTGCTCAAAATTAAACTACAGAATGTTCAGAAAGTCACACTGGAAAAACACACAGGAACCCTACTCAACGCCCCCCAAGCGAAGGCCTCGGGGGCGCTTCCACGAGAACCACAGAGCGGCTGGCTGTGGACCTCAGGAGGACGCAGCCGCCTCATTTCCATGCAGGCCAGCAGACGCCCTCCAAGGTCAGGCCGGAGTGAGTGAGGTAATGCTGCCGGCAGGGCGACAAACAGCACTTTGGCGTTCCCCTCCGGTCTTCTCTGTTTTCGTTTTCCAGCTTTCTCCCGCTTTCAGTTTTGAGTCCCTTGCTCCCTTGCCGTCACCCTACCGCTCTGCCCCGCACCCGTGTGTGCACCCCACGTTCTGTAACCCGCTCAGCTCCTCCAGATCCTTCGCCCCAGGCAGACGCTGTTTTCCTACAAAGCCAGAGGTTTTTTAAGTGTGGAAAAGGACACTGAATTTAACTTGGCACAGCCAAGGGGACCGAGAAGAGCAGAGGAGGGGGGAGAAGGGAAGGAAGGCTGTCTTATTAAAGTAATCTTGATTTCTAACCAGCGCCGTGGCAGAGGTTAGGCATTTTCATAGATAGTTTTAACAGTTTTACAAGGTTTTTCCCCCTGCCTTTCAAAACGTGCTTTCAACAGTCGTGCTGTTTTCCAGTGGAGTGAAAGGAGCCCTGTACTCCGGAGGGACAAGCATGGGCTCTGGCGTGGGCCTGCAGACGCATAAAAGCCGCTTTATTTCACCCTGTGTTTGCCCTGGCGGGACTCTGGAGACCTACCTGCACATAGTCCACGCTGCGCCCCAGGGCTCGGAAGGCCGTGTACATGACTTCTCGCTTCCCACCCCACTTCTGCATGATACACACGCTCTTGCTGGACAAGACCAACTGCGTCACGTGCTGCGAGCTCTCTCGATGCGACTCCTCGGTCTCCCCAGGACCCTTCACGTGGAAGTTGTTCTTCCAGACGTAAGTGGCCGACTTGTCCCTGCCCATGACCTCGCTGAAGATGTCCATCATGTAGAGGTCGTCGTCGGAGTTCCCGTCGATGACCATGACGACCTTGATCCCCGGGTAGGTGAGCCGCTTCACAGACTGCAGACACTTGCGCAGGTAGTCCGGGTCTTCTTGGTAAGCGGCGATGCAAAGAGCAACAGTTTTGTTCAACTTAATGGGAGTTTCCAGAGACTTCTTCATCTTCCGGTGCTCCAAAAAGGCGAAGAGGCTTTGGATGATGAGGTGTGACGCTAGGAAGGCACCATACAGGCCGAAGGAGAAATAGTAGTTGTCCGTCTGGATAAACTGGTAGCCCACGATGTAAGCAGCCGTGATTCCAAGCAGAAGGGAGACGCCAAAAAGCGTGGTTCCGATTATTCTCAGGATGCATATAAACCTCTCACAATGCATCTGGAACATAATCAAAGGATACCTGGGTTAGCCACCCGTGGCCTGGCTGCCTACGCCCACGGTGACCCCGGAGGATCGCTTCACAAGGAGGGCTCCGGGTTACGCCAAACTTCTCAGTCAACTTGTTACGTGCTTTTCATACCTTATGCTGCTCAGACCAGGGTACGGAGGCCCTCGAGACACAGCTCAGAGGACTGGGGCAAAACTCCAGTGAGGTGCCCTGAAATACCATGGTGTAGTTCAGCAAGCACCCGGCTGCTTTCGCTAGCAGCATTACATCTTTCCTCTATGCATGTGATCATAGGCAGGGGCGGAAATGACATTTCTCAGAGCCTGAAACGACTTTTCTTTCTGTACCACTCCTCCTCTCTGCACCTGATAATGGTAACTGAAAAACACATGCGCAGATCTGGCTGGGTCTCTCCCGCACAATCTCCGCCCATCCTGGCACCCCTGCCAGGCAGCCAGCCAAGCCTGGAGAGCAGGACAGCTGCCCCTCGGAGCAGCTCCTCCCACTAGCTGTACCACCTCTGTCAGTCACTGTACTTCTCTGGGACTTTTTAGAAAACCTACCAAGTGAGGGAGTCTCCATGGGCTTCTACCTCCATTCCCTTTCAACCCTGAAGATCCTGCATCCCTAAGTACAGCACACAGTGATCTTTCGAAGCCCCTCCAACCCTGAACTGCACGCTCTGTTCCACCATCAGTGTCCTTTCTCCACCCTGACCACTAGACGGTTAGATGCCAGGACCCAGAAACCTTCCTGGAACATGACAACCATGTGACCAATGTTATCAAGGCTATAATGAATACATGAGTGCTTCATTTCAATGGGGAGTTTCCAGCTCATCAATAGGTAATCAATAATAGACCTGAAACCTGCTTTAGGTCTCAGTGAAGGCCAGTCTTCTTGAGTTCATCTCTATATTCTATGCATATCCTTTTTCTTTTCTCTTTCTTTCTTTCTTTCTTTATTGTCTTTGTGAGACGGGGTCTCACTATGCAGTTCAGTCTGGCCTTGAGCTCACTTTTGTAGCCCAGGCTGGTCTCAGACTCACACACATCCTCCTGCCTCAGCATCCCAAGTGCTGGGATTATAGGTGTGTGCTACCACATCTGGCTCAAACTTTATTTATATTATGATACCTCAGCCTGCCCTGGGGGTGGGGCTGGTGCAGTGTGTGGCGCCAGGGATTGACCCGTGGTCCCTGTGGTTGCCTAGTCTTGCCTGAGCAAGCGCTTCAGACCGCTGAGCTATCTCGACAGCCCCATGTTGACACTGTATGTCCTAAATAGAGTGTTAACCATCCCACAGACAGGAGCCGAATTTCTAGAACAGAGCACTGAAAGGTCACCTAGTGCTACTCTTCTAGTTTTTTTGATCCCCTATGATGTTTTATGTCCTCCTCTACTGAGAACGGACTATCATAAGCAAGATTGTTGGTATTAATATAGTGTTTCGTTTTTATATCAACTTTGGATATTTATCACCTGTATTAGTACTTAATCATTTTTTTAATCCAGCTAGTTTTTGAAAGCTGAATATAGTTGCTTTAAATGAAAATAAATCTTAGCTAGCAGTTGTCATGGGAAAGCCCCTTGAAATACTACATATATTTTCCTCATCCATATCAAACTCAAAACTGAACGTCCGTGTGGACCTAGGCCCATCTTGGCTGCTTACAGCTGCAAGGCCCTCACAGAGCTTAGGCCTGGGAGGGCAGTGGTCTTGTGGTCACATCCTACTGCATCGGGCCACACACTGAGAGGCCCTGACTGGCTATACATCACGCACCCAGGGCAACATTGGCATGGCTGCTGAGGAAGTGTGACAGCTCTCAGAGACCACGTGGCACACCACGAGTGCTCTCCGGCCTCTGGGTATCTGAGTGGGCCACTTCCCAGTGTGTCCTTGAAAAGAGCAGGTGCGTCTCCTCCCTCTCTCCCGCCCTTCCTTCCAGGGACTTTACGCTAGCGTCCTTGAAGACCCAAGGGCAGGGTTTGGTCCTCCTACTGCCATATCGAGAGGAGCGACATATCAATCAGGCTGCCTGCCTTGGACTCCCCTGTTAGCAAGAAATACTTTCAGTTTTGGTAGTAAGAATCGAACTCACGACCTCATGTTTGCAGGTGGGCACTGTGCCACTGAGCTATAGTCCTGGCCCTAAGAAATAATTTCTTGATTTTTGTTTGCTTCTCTGTTTGCCCGCTGTGCACTTGCTATACTTTCAAGAACACAACTTGGACAACACAAGGCAGCCTGGAGAGCAGGATTCAATCTTGCAAACATTCATCTCCTCCATGAAGTGCGAGTGAGAGTCCTTGCAGACATTCCTCACAGGGCTGTGCCAAGGAGCAATGAAATTAAAGTTTGAGAACAAGTCTGTTTAAAACAAAAGCAGGGGCCTGGCAGGATGGCTCAGTGGTCTAAAGCACCTGCTTAGGAAACCTTAGGCGGCTGCAGGGACCACGGTTCGATCCCAGGCACCACATGCTGGGCCAGCCCTGCCTTCAGGCCAGGCTGAGCTGGCCATAAAAATAAATAAACAAACAAACAAAAGTTCTGAAACAAGGAAAAAAATTATTAAAAAAAAAAACAACAGAAGCAGACATCGTATTTTCTCACTAGTGTAAGAACCAGAAAGAGTAAGTAAAATCTGAAAGGTACAGTTGATACTGTGTGAATGGAAGGGACTTATTCGTCAGGAAAGAATGACTGAGGGGAGGAGAGGGACAAGAGAGGAAGGGAGGGACAGGGGGAAGATCTATGTCTATGTAGGTATGCAGGATCCTTGAATAAATGTACTGTGTATTTAAAGAAATAACAATGCAGTTTAAATTATCAGTTGACTGAGAATGTAAAACAATACACAGAACAGAACATGAGTGTGTATTCTGTGCTCCAAAGCTCCACACGCCAGAGCAGCATGTAAGATGGGAGTTTGGTCAAAGTGACCCAGTGCAGATAGAAGCTGAGACTACAGGGAGAAGGCCAGGTGTGGGACTTCTTGAAAAGGAAAGAGAGGGCAGCATCCCTGGGTGGTTAGCATAGCAGACCGGGTGATGGCCACCCCCAAAGGGCACGTGGATCAGTGCCCAGAGGTGCCCAGAGGGGGCACCCACAGGAACTCCTCATTCCTAAGGCATGAGTCATTCTCACTGGAGTGAGACACTGCAAGGGTTTAAGGCCCTGGGCCAGGACCGGCCTCGGTGTCTGGGTGCCGCTGGCCTTCGGGGCCACCACCGGCAGCAGCAGGAGTGCTGCCTGCCCTGCGTTTCCATTATTCACATTTTCCTCCCTTTTATCAGCACATGTGGTCAGCAAACAGTCATACAGCATCTGCTGGCCCCAGCCAACATGGGAACACCCTCTGACATCATTGCAGTCCACAAAATCTCCTTGCAAAGCCTGGGAAAATCTACCAGCAAACTGCAGCAGCATGGCTAGCACTGAGCATCTGTGTCTCTGCCCCGTGGCTCAGAGCTGGCTTTGTCACCACACTCAGCATTTTGGGTAGCCACAGGGCAGAAGGCCATGCTTTAGAGCCAGCGGTGCTGTGGGAAGACTGGTCTCAGAGGGTGACACACAGGGTGTCCTCTTTAGTGACCCCCCGTGTGTGGTTGCGTAGATACGGGCACCGCATGTGGGCAGCTTCCCGAGACAGCCCCGCCGAAGGGCTCCACTTCACAGCACTCTGTCCTGACCAAGAAAGAACACGGCCACATGGTGCATTACACTGAAAAGCAGGGTTCCATCCTGTGACACAGTAGGAAACAGGAAGTTGGTACCCATTATTTAAAAAGTTCTCTTCTCTGTAGAATTCTAGGCTGAAGCTATTACGGAACCCTAACTCTACAAAGCCAACAGATATATGTATATAGTAAGTGTGTGTGTGTGTGTGTGTGTGTGTGTGCGTGTGCGTGCGTGTGTGTGTGTGTGTGTGTGTGTGTGTGTGTGTGTGTGT
>PVJA010005771.1:0-77122 GCA_004027025.1 Myocastor coypus | reverse complement strand
AAAAAAAAAAAGTAATGTGGATTTAGAAAGGTTAATGTTTAAGTGTTTGATCAATCTTATATACCTATATGTATTAATCTAAACTGATCTGATGATGAAAATATGTAATATAACCATTGTTAAATTTAAACAATATAAATAAATAAATAAATAAATAAAAAGAAAGCTTAGGTGGCTGCAGGGACCGCGGTTCTATCCCTGGCACCACATGCTGCGCCAGCCCTGCCCTCAGGGCAGGCTGAACCAGCCATAAAAGTAAGTAAACAAACAAAGTCTGAATTTCTGCAACTGTTAAGCTAATGGATTTTACTAGGATTCTCTTTCCTCCTGCCACTGAAACCACTGCTGGAAAAGTCTTATTACAGGTTCTATTATGTCTTCAAAGCTTTAAAATTTTGCATAAACTATGATTTTTCACGTCCCTTTCATACTCCAGAAGTCAGGTTTGATAAAACTGTACACTAAAGATAGGCATTTTCTGTTGTCTCCTATCATTCACCTTACGATTAAGAATATGAGCTCTGCATTCAAATTCTCAGCACAAATTCTGATTTATATTCCTTTGTGTGTTTGACTTCCTCCTGCTGCACTTTTTTTTTTTCATTACTGGGGATCAAACATAGGACCTCACACTGGCCAGGCAGGTGCTTATGCCACAGAGCTATCTCCCTGATCCCCTCTCATATTTAAATTGAAGATAATGTCTCAGCCACTAAGGTTACTACACAAGTAAGTGACACTCCCTTCACTTAATTCTCTCAGTATTTTTTGTATTTATAGTGAATGTGCTTACCAATTTAGGTTAATCGGTATATTAATTACTTACTAAATTACGTTGTAACTTTCTGCTATGTGAATCAAGAGTATGAATCTTTTGAAGTCATAACCATGGGTTCTTTAATTTTTTAAAAAACATAAACATATCTGCCTCATAATAACTGTTTGGTAAAAGAATGTTTTTAATCTACCTCAAATACTTTTGATCTGAAAATTGTCAATTTTAAAACAATACTTTATGCATAGTGCTCCAGAATTAAATATCTTTATATAATTAATTAATTATCTCTTTAATAATCATTAAATCACAAAACAAAGAAATAATGTGTACAATCCCATTGGTTTCATAAATTAATTCTGGTACACTATATCTTAACATTTACTTACATTTTTATATTTATGTCTCTAAAACTTTGTTTCCACTTACCACTTACTATGAAGATTTGAGACATGTGGTATATTTTAGATATAGTTCAAAGTTTGTTTATGTTCAGTGCATGGAACAATGACTGTAATATTATTTCAAGGTTATATTTCTTGTCTTTACTTTTTACATTAGGTTATAAGCTCATCTAAAATAAATGCTGAATGCTTTGACTTTTCTATTTCTAGCAAGTTGGGTATCAATTATTCTTATGAGCTTTTCGAATTACTTTGTGGGGAAAGTTCAGTGGAGTAGAACTGAGTACTGCCAGCATGAGAATTAATGAGAATGCAGAGCTGCTTACTTTAAATATGTGAATGCATCTTTCTGAAAATTCTAATGTACACAGACTTGTCTAGAATGTTTCCTTCCAGGATGAGCTACTTTGATACAACACACGTACCTGTTCCATCTCAAATAGCTCCTCCTGTGTAAATAACACTTTGTTAAGTAAACAAAGCTCGGTACCAGTATCAAAAAAATTAGAACTGAAAACAGTACTTTTTCACTGATGAAGGTTCGAGAATACTACCATGATTTGAACACTGAAGAAACCATTTTTTTTGCCATATGAAAACTGTCAAATGAAAAAATTGTTTAAAAATTCTAACAGAACACTGAAGAAACCATTTTTTTTGCCATTTGAAAACTGTCAAATGAAAAAATTGTTTAAAAATTCTAATTTTACACATTTATAAATTTTCCAGCGAAATAGTTCAGCAGTCTAAAGCACCTGCTTAGGCAAGCTTAGACAAACGCAGGGACTAAGATTTGGTGCCAGGCACTACATGCTGCACCACTCCCACCCCCAGGGCAGGCTGAGCTGGCCATAATACAAAAACAAATGCATATGTAGTATGAAATATAAAAAATGCAGAATAAGAAAAATCTCCACTTTTATGGAGATTTCACTATGAATGGGGAAACAAATTGTATATTGCCTTAAGTGCTGTTAAGGAATACTTATCACTATAAACAAGGTCTAGCCAAATAGCTCAGTGTATTAAAGTGCCTGCAAGAAGGCCCAAGGACCCAGAGTATGATTCCTGGGCATGCTGTGCCAGGCACGCTGAGATGATAATTGAGACTGGGAGTGATGGCGCATGCCTGTAATCCCAGCTTTTGGGACGCTGTAAACAGGCAGATCACTATAAATCCAATCTAGTAGTGAGACCTCGAAAATCCTGTAGACCCTCTGTCACAAAAAATTTAAAAAACAACGCCTGTATCTGATTTTTTGGGTGTAATAGCAATTAAGAGTCAGTTGCCTTCAACCAGAGAATTAAGGATCCAATGGAAGAGATAAGAATCAGAGGAAACTGGCATTATAATAAGACTATTGTTCATCTTCTCCAAATGCTCAGTATATGCTATGTTTTGCTGCTTTTGGAGAAGTCTGGTCCATTTTATGAGTCTAACTTTTTATTGCTTTCTTTTGCACATATGTAGTTTTCTGAGACTCAGTAAACAGTAGCTAAAGGTCTAACTCACCAGATAAAAAAAGTCAAGGAAAATGTCCAGAACCCTTCTAGCTTATAATAACAAATGTTAGTCTTAAGTATACACAATATAATAGGATGGTTCTATAATTATCCAAAGAACACCATGAATATATTTTGGTCAAATAGAAAGCTTAAGCAAAGCTTTGTCATTCTCTAAGTTTTCTCCCTTCAAAGAGGAGGGCCCCAGTGGGACCCAAAATATCTTCATAATTTCCTATATGAGCACTCACTTTTCCCCTAAAGGATGACTCCAAATCATTATGATTAAGTTAATTAATATCATGTTCTACATAAATCCTATCAGCAAGTTAAAGCAGCATCAGATGCAGCCAGGCATGGTGGCAAGCCTATAATCCTAGCACTAAAAGATGTTCTGCAGAAGGGTCATATTTGAGCCAAACTTGGTTTTCAGTTTTTATACTATGGCAATTAAGTGAAGTAGGCAAGTGACTCCAGATGTCGCTCAGTGTGAAGGGACCTAGCTTCATATCTCAGAACAAAAGACAAACAAGTAACATTTGCAAATTTTATGCTTAGTTATAGAAAAAGGTAGAAAGATATTGCTGATAGCTTTGCAATAAGAAAGTTGGACAAAAGTACACTTAGCAATTTTCTCATTGATATAAGAAAGCAGAAATCTTAGGACAATCAAAATCTGAAGGTTGGTAGGTAAAGAAAAATACAATGAAAAATGCCAGTGGTCCTATCTGAACTTGAAATGAAGATAAAGGAAAATGTTAAACTAATTACTGTCATCTTTATGATGCTTATGAAAACTCATTGGACTTGGTAAGAAAATACTGTTTCTCTTAGAGGATGAGAAATTAGAACATGATCTGCAGTAATGACTAGAAGAACAGTAGAAATAGAGAATAATACGTCACCATATCTGAAGGATACAAAGTATAAAATCTTGGTGGTTGGAGCAGAGTTTAAGAGAAATGTCTGCCACTGTTGCACTCCACTACTGAGCTAAAAAGAATATAACAAATAATATCAGATAGTATCCAGGACAGTGTGAAGAGAGAGGTTAGAAAAAGATGCTTAACATTGAACAGCACACGAGAAGACCTAGAGCTTGGAGAGGACCTCTCATGTATCAAAGTCAGTCCCAACATCAAGCACAAGATATTACTTAGGGCAATTTAAGCTGGTAGACAGCTGCATAAAAACATGACAGCAACCTATTCCAAAATAGCTTACCTCTCAACCTGATTTACTTAAAATCCCATTTAAAGGCCTAGCTCCAACCAAACAAATAAACAGTTTATATTCATATGTGAAAGCTATTTCTCTTGGCCTCTGTTATTCTAATAAGACTTCATATCTGCAATTCAGCGAACTGTATGAGAAATGTATGAAGCACACAAGAGGGCAACAAATCACCACAGTCTTAGATGCAAATTAGATCCAGATATGATACAGGGGTTACATTGAAATTATAATGATTAACGTGCTAAATGTTCTAATAAAAGGATTGGTGAACTCTGGCCGTGAGGGCAAATTTAGCTGACTGTTTGCTTTTGTATAGTCCACGAGCCAAGATAGATTTTATATCTTTATATATTTGGGGAAAATTAGAATGACAGTTTAAAGTCATGTGAGTATTACAGGAATTTCAAAGTTCAATAGGCTTATATTGGAAAAATAGTAAGATATAATATGAACTATCATATACTTGTACGCTTAAAATTTTAAATAAATATCAGTAAAAATATACAGGCAGTGATGACTAAACTAGATAATTTCATTAAAAATTAAGTACAAAAAATAAAATATTAATTCATTTTTTGCATGTACATAAAAAAGTCTTATAGACTTTATGAGAAGATTTTCTATTAAATATTTTCAGACTACTACATACTTATTATGTGTTAATTATTTTTTTGAGGGCGGGGAGAGAGGAAATCATGATAGAAACAGACCAAGACACAGATAGAGACAGAAAAAGAGAGAAAGGTTGTCTTATTTTGTGAAGCTATATACAAACTGCATTGATGAACAAGCAAGAAAAACCAAAGATAATGTTGTTTACAAGTAGAATTCCAGAAATTCTATATAAAATATGAGACACATTTAAACTTTAACAAAGAGTACAATTTCAAAGTTGAAAGGAATTATTTCCAGGAGCACAAAGTGCCACATCTCCTATCACACAGAGGACTGAATGCAAAAATATAATTACCTCTCTAGATACAAATGAAAAAACTATTTAACATATTTAGCATTTTCTTAAAAAAAAAACTTAAAAAACTTTAAGTAGACAGAAACTCCCTAAACTTAAAAAAATTATAAATTCATACCTGCAACAAAATTCTGGTTCCCCATAAACTTCTGCATTATTTTAGTATAATAGATGTAATTATTTTGCTATAATAACTATGGCTTAATAGTTTTTCAGGCATCTACAAATGCAAAAGGATAGATGGAAAAAGGAATGAAAAGCATAATACGAGACATACAGACATTTAGTTGTTTCTTGTTTTAGAAAATATGATCATATGCTAGGGATGTAGCTCAGTGGCATAGCTCATGCTGGCAAATGGCAAATTCAAGATCATGAATTCAACTCCATTTCCTTCTTTAAGATAATTACAAAGAAAATCTACTAGAATAAACAAACTAATATAAATTACAAGATAAGGTAAGGTCAAGTTATAAAAGTATAACTTTTCTATATTCTAAGAAAACAATCATGTGCTCCACTGACAATTTAGTTAAAAATATGCAATTTATAATAAAATGAAAATGAGTTAAATAAAGAGTAATTTAAACCTTTTAGAATACAATATAGTTAGAAAAACTTCAAAAGTATACTTGTAATTTATGTAGGGAAAATCTTAGATCATTGTTTATGAAAAAGGCAATTCAACATTGTAAAAATGATGATTCATTTTTGATATGCCACATCATTTTATTTTATTTTTTAAAGAGAATAAAAAATAGGAACAACACAGAATATCACTAAACAAAATACTAGGAATTTAACAATGATTGTTATATTTCATACTGTTGTCTTCAAATTAGCTGTTTAAATTATCAGATATACACATGCAAAATCAGTCGAAAATTATTTAAAAATGTGAAAGAAGAAATTATTTAAAAATGTGAAAGAAGAGAGAAAAAGAATTTAAACATTAACTACTCCTTTCAGTAGATCAAAAACAACAGTTCATTTATGAAACTTATCCTGTGTATATACATATATATTTCTTTTCTTTAATTAATTAATTAATTTATATTGTGCAGGGTCTCACTACACAATTCACAGTTGTAGTGATCCTCCTGTTTTCAGCCTCCATAACATAAACATTTCATGTTTTTTTAAAAAAGTGAATAGTAATATTAAAACTAAAAAAGTTAGCCGGGCGTGGTGGCGCACGCCTGTAATCCCAGCACTCGGGAGGCTGAGGCAGGAGGATTGGTGCGAGTTCGAGACCAGCCTGGGCTATAAAAGTGAGCTCAGGACCAGCCTCAACTGCATAGCCAGACCCTGTCTCAAAAAAGACAAAAAAAAAAAAACCTAAAAAAGTTCAAGTGATACAAAATTTCACTAAACAGTAGTATGAATTTCACAGTACTGTCTTCAAATTAGTTGTTCATACTGCCAGAAATAATAAATACAAAATTAGAAGAGAAAGAAAAAAAATATATATATATATGAAATTGAGAAGACAAAAAAGAGAAACAATTGAAAAAATGAGACAAAACAAATTAAGCATTAATTGCTCCTTTCCATAGACCAGCAGAAATGCACAGTACAGTTGTCCAAACCATCTTGCTAACGTACATAGATATATCTCTTTCCCTTGTCTCCTTTCCTGTCTTTCTTCTCAACTTGGTAAGTCTTTTTGAACAAGTTCATTCCCTTTTCCAGGAATCTATTGTAACCTTTGATTTTATTTTCTCTTTCGGGTTCTCACACTAAGAAGACAATACGGTGTTTGTGCATGTGAGACTGACTTATTTCACTTAAGAGTATGTCTCTAGTTGCATCCATTTACTAATAAAAGCCTCAAGTTTATCATTTTTATAGCTCCATTGTGAAAAAATACCACATTTTCCTCATACACTCCTTGGTTTATGGGTATTTTGGTTACTTCCAAGATTTAGCTATGACACAGCAAGTTGTTATAAACACTGGTGTGCGTATATTCCTGTAGTATGATGTTCTCAGTCCTCTAAAAAATTACTCAGGAAGAAATAACTAGGTTGAGTGGAGACCTCAAATCTTAAGCTTTTTTTTTTTTTTTTTTGGAGGAGTCTCCACACTGATTTCCATAGTGGTTATATATTTATATATTTCTTTTTCCCTTCTTCTGTCTTTATTTCTTTTCTCCTTTCACACATCCCAGGTGTTCCTTCCCTTTGAACAGTTTCTTTTCCTTCCTATTATCTATTGTACCTTTCAGATTTTATTAACTCTCTCAGGTTCTTACATTACAGAGATACAATGTTTATACACAAGGATTTGATTTATTCCGTTTATGAATATGTTCTCTATTTCCATCTATTTAACTAAGAAGCCTAAAGCCTATCTTTTTTTAATAGCTGAATAATACTCTACGTCAAAACAAAAAAATACCACTTTTAAAAAATTCACTCCTCAGCTGATGGACGTTTGGATTGTTTGCAGGTTTAGCTATGCCAAATTGAGCTGCTATAAATACATTCACACATGTACCTCTGTGATATAATGTTTTCAGTTCTAGAAAAATATACAGGAGGGGAATAACTGGGTAAAAAGAAACCTTCAATCCTAGTTTTGAAGAATCTCAACACTGATTTTCATTGGTTGTTGTACCAGTTTACATGCCCATCAACCATGTATAAGGGTTCCGTCTTCCCCACAGATCCTCCAGCATTCGTTATTGGTTGACTTCTTGGTGATAGGCTTTCTAAGGCAAGGTGCAATGCTAGTGTTGTGTTAATCTGCATTTTTCTTGAGTGACTAATGATGCTGAACATTTTAAAAAATATATTTGTCATTTGTATTTCTTCATCTGAAAAGTATATATTCATCTGAGATACTCATTTTTGGATTGGCTCTTTGAATTTTGGAGTCGATTTAATAAATCTACAAATTCAGTTCTAAATTTTGAAAGAATGAGGTGTTTTGAGCAACTAATTGTTAAATATTTATGGAACTACCAGTAAGTTTTAGAACTAAAATCATTAATGTAAAAATTGTTAATATTAAAAATGTATATATATATATACCAGAATACTTAAAGCACATTAGACTAATATAGTAAAAGAAAAATAGCAATGGAAAAATTAGAAGACCCTAAAAATACTTATGTGATAATATAAATAAATGACAAAATTAACAGCACAACCTCATGGATAAACAGCAGATGATTTAATAGATGGTATTGGGAAGACTGATGGACTATAAAAATAAAAATATAGGTACATTCCAACCTCATGTATCAATCCGTGGAAACTAATATTATGAAGCTCAGAGAATAAAATCTTTAAGGTGCAGCTGGAGTTGAGTGAGTTTCCAAATAAAAGATAAAACATGTAAAAGCTAATTCTACATACATAGAATAATGAAATATTTGAAAATAATTATAATAAATGTATACATATTTTTGGTATCAGGAATTAAACTCAGAATTTTGCCCTTACGAGGCAATGCTGTGCCACTGAGTTATGTTGTTGAACATGAACACTGAAACCTTCATCCCTAACCTCTCTAAATCACACAATGATACTTGATACTAGAAAATTCTGGGAAGGAGGTTGAGCCTGAGTTCACTATGTTGCTGGCCTTGAACGAGCAAGGATTCAGCCTCCCAAGGGATTACAGTTGTGTGACATTACACCCAACATCTCATTTCTTTTTGTAGCACAGGGCAAGAAGCCAGGGCTGTGTGCTCTGCCTTAAGATCCATCCCCAGCCCTGAACTCTCCATTCAAGAAGTTGGACCTGTTTCACATTCTCTGGGTACAGTTCACCTGTGAAAACTCATGGCTGGGCGTGGTGGCTCATGCCTGTAATCCCAGCACTGGGGAGGCTGAGGCAGGAGGATCGGTGCGAGTTCGAGACCAGCCTGGGCTACAAAAGTGAGCTCAGGACCAGCCTCAACTGCATAGCGAGACCCTGTCTCAAAAAGACAAAAAAAGAAAAAAAGAAAAGAAAACTCTTTTATCCTGGGATCTGACTTTCCTGGGACTTTTTTATTTTCTGCTCCAAACTGGACTGATCATGTTAGGTGTGGTGGTACACACCTATAATCCCAGCACTTTGGAGGTTAAAGAAGAAGGATCACTGTGAAAGGAAAGCCAGCCTGCGATACACAGAGAAATACAGGCTCAAAAAGAAAAAGAAAAAGAGACAAAGAAAAAAAAAAAAGAAAAAGAAAACTCGGGAAGAGTAAAATCTGGGTGGCAAGGAGATTGTAAATACATGCTGTTTCTCAGTATTAATCAAAGGAAGCAGAAGGCAAGGAATCATGTATAAGATTTACAAATATTATAAATAAACCCTCAATTATGCAAAATATTGAAAGGATAGTGGGAGACAAGAAATCTTAATAGGTCTCTGCTATTAACGTCTTAGTGATAATGATAGAATTTTGTAGCAATAAATAGTTTTTTGACTTGTCACCTAAAATCTTATCTCATACAATAGCAAACATTTGTCTTTTGCAGAACAAATATAAAGATTTTTCTCAAATATTGCTTGTAGTAGCTTGGGAATTGGAGACTTCCTAGAGTAATGGAAACATAAATTATAGTAGATGTATTTATGGAATACTTGGAAGCAGTTAAGGCAAATTGTAGGTACATAATGAAAATATATTGCAAATAAAAACCTTAAATAAGATCTAAGGTTTAAATAAAACCTTAAATAAATATCTAAAATAGATATCTAAAATTAAAGCATACCTGTTTAAAACACTTTATTTTTTAAAGAAATGCATAGCCAAGTATTTACACCTAATAGCTGATATAAATAGAAAGCCTCAGAATGAAAATAAAATTACCATTGAAAAAATGTAGAAAGCCAACAAATATCTACAAAGGTGGAAGAGTGACTGAGACACAGAAAAGGCCATTGCTATTATGTCTGTCTTGGGTCATAACCATGTCTTGTCAAGTGAAACTGCTGGCACTACAAGGAATGTAAGTTAGATATTGCTTTTCTAAGTTAGATATTTTTAGGCTATCATTTCTGTTCCAGTTAATTTTACCAGGCTATATATGTTTCGGTGATGTCACAAAGTTTCTAGGAGTCCCTGGGTCCCTAGTGTGGCATGATCACTAATGCATTTTAGCATGCCGCCCGGCTACAAAGAGCTGTAGTTTATTTTTGGTAGTCACTATTGCTTTTCTGAGCAGATTGTAACAACAACAGCAGTTATGGGCTAGATCTAAATGTTTTCATAGCTTAAAGCAGCGGTTCTCAACCTGTGGGTCGTGATCCTGGTGGGGGTCGAATGACCAAAGCACAGGGGTCGCCTAAAGCCATCGGAAAAATCATAATTTAGCAAAATTACAGTTTTGAAGTAACCACCAAAATTATTTTTTGGTTTGAGGTCACTGCAACATGAGGAACTGTATTATGGGGTCATGGCATTAGAAAGGTTTAGAGCCACTGTCTTAAAGGTATCAGATCATGGAACATTATATTTGTTAATGGAATTATATGTGTTAAGCCTGTATTACTATGGCAAGCAGAAACACTGAAATGACACTCAGGATTTGGAGACATATTTATTCAACAATGGATGGGTTCTCACAGGGAATCAACTGTCCACAAAATATGAAACTCTAAAAGCCCAGGGAGGGAAGCTTATATGGAGTTGAAAAAAGGTGGAGTTCAGGGACATAGTACTTGGCTGTCTTTGATAGGTTCTTACAGCGTGCACCACAGTGAGCAACCATTTCTAGGCGATAGGAGCAACCAGACATACAATAGGAACTGTTCCCTGGGCAATCAAGAAACTGAAGTTCACTGCTAGCACGGGGGGAGGGCACTTTCTGTTACACCTACCCAATTTTAATTCCCTGTAAAATCTTTGTTGTGCATCTTACATAAGGCTTTTTGAGCCAAGCCCTACATAGGCATAAGGACTGTCGGTGGTCCCAAAATGGACCCTAGCCAAGGTCCTCAAAACTGAAAATTTTCTCACCAGGAGTTTGTGTTTTGTCTCCCTTATCCTCGGGTTTCTCCCTAAGGTAACTGACAAAGGAGTGAAGGAGCTAATCTGATCTAAGAGAGTATGCAATGTGCCTTGGATGCCTGTCAAATCTATACCATTTGTAAAGGGTCTTACTGGATATTTTTTTTTATTCTCTCAGAGCTGCCATCAAAAGAACTTGGATAAAAACCACCAGCAGGGACACAGGAAAGCAAGAACTGGAGCAAGCAGCCTGAAAAGACACCAAATTCAGGGAGAATAGGTATGAAGCAACTTTCAAATGGTGTCCTCAGGCTTCATCTGTGCGTGGACTGGTCAGCATCTGGAGTGGCCAGACCAGGACCTTGAGTGAAAGATCCCCAGAACGAGCTGTCTGGTGCAGGCAAGTCCTCCGACCCACCTTTGGCTGGATTTCTGAAACTTGTTAGAAACATGCACCTGGGCTATATGTGCATGCAAGAGTGTCTAGAGGTACAGCTGGTCCTTTTTGCCACAGTTTATGAAACTAGTTACATGCTCTTCCCATGGGGTTATTCTGTACTCTTGTAACATTTGTAGAGCTCTGTGGCCTACATTTTGTGTAGCTCTTCCAGTTTTGAGTGATTTCTGTTCCAAAGGCAGAGCTGTTGTTGTTTAGACAGTCTGTTAGAAAGACAGTCAAAAGATAGATGCAGGGATGATTTTTCAAAGCAGGACACCTTAAAACCCATTCTTCTCTCAGTTCAGACAGAGAATGCCATGGCCAGTCTGAGTAGGTGCATATAAACACTAGCAGGAAGTCACTCAGTTATCAAAAGTCTAAGCATAGGGCAGAGAATGATCAATGCTCCCATCAAGGAAGAAATGGTGGATTAGAAAAGGCGGGAGAATGTCATCTTCCTGTATAGGTAAACCTTCTAGATTGCAGAATTTAGCATGAATTAATATTTTCACAGAGTAGCTGCACACAGGCTTCCCATACCATTTGTTAGGTTACAGTTGATGTGTCAAAGTGAAAAAGACTTTATGCACAAAGTTTCACAAATTTCTTTGTTGTTGAATTTTTTTAGAATATATTATAAAATACCGTTTTGAGAGTTATAATGAATTATAATGGATGGAATTCTTAACTGTTGTTTTATGCTTAACTTCAACTCAGAAACAGTACTACACACAACTTTTATTATCATTTGTTTTATCACCAAAGAGTCATGCAAGGCAAGAAGAGAATTGCTTTTTCTAGCGTATGTTTTCATGATGAAACAATTGAATCTTCTGGTTTTTCTGGATATATCACATGAAATTGATTTTGCTACATGGCTAACACAGAATCAATAATATTTGATGTTAGGCAATTCACTGCTGATTTGCTCAATTAGCTCTCACGAAAGCATTCTATTCACTCTTTAGGTTACAGGCATTTTATGCTAGCCACAATTTGGAGATAAAAGCAGACATTTTTTTTTTTTATCAGTGAGCTTTTCTTTGTGCTATTATTATCATTTGCAGTAATAACTATAATATTCAAATCATCACCAATAATGAATTGCAAGAAATGATAATAATAAACTGCTATTAAAGAACTTTAATTCCACTTACAAGTATTTGATACTTTGATAAGCTTTTCTGGATATAAAAGAGTTTGTTGATTTCTTTGTCTATGCAAAATATGACTCAGCTTAGCAAACATTTGAAGAGGAGTAAATTCAAGGTAGATATGTATTCATTTTAATTTGATGGGTTTGATAATAGTAATCTGTGTTTATATAGAATATGAGTTTATACAAAACATATTTTAGTGGAAACCCAGACTAAAGTGAAACATAAGACTAAATACAAGAAAAAACATGTCAAAAGAAAAAGACAACATGATTTTTCCAGGAAAATCTGTGGATCTATGCTTTATACTTTATGTTTTTGTCCAGGATCTCATAATTAATACCTATTAAACACTTAAGATATGTAGGAAGTCTATATCTATATCTATATCTGTATCTGTATCTGTATCCGTATCTGTATCTGTATCTATATCTAATCTATATCTACATCTACATCTACATCTACATCTATATCTATATCCATATCATCTATATCTCTGTATTTATATTTATATATTTAGAAAGACAATGACAGAGACAGAGTGACAGAGAGCCAAAAAATGTGTACATGCTTCAGGAAAAGAAAAACAGTATGATGTTTTTTCAACAGGTGGTACTCCCCTCCTATGAGGGGCCCTAGAGGATATTATATGTTGCAGAAACCCACTACACTGCTGTCCTTAGGAAAATGAACTGAAAATGCATGTGCAGCAATATCAATGACCAAGGTTACCCAAAGAGTAGTTCATACTAATAAATATCTGGAAGCTAATGGCCAACAGTTTGAGCATCTCTTGTGGCCAAAAGTAATGTGTTAATTTCATGATATATCAATAAATTTGCTATTAAAATATTTATACGTTTTTCTTTTCACGGAAGTATGTGTACAAGTTTGGCAGGTTGTATTTTATTAAACATTGATACTCATTAAACATGAACAACTAGTACTATGAAAATATCACACTTTTATTTTCACCAGGAACTACAAAACAGAAAATTGGGCACTGCAGCAAGATTGTAATAACTACAATGGGAATAACTAAAAAGTGGAAACTAACCAATACTTAATCAATGGAGTAATAATAAAAATTTATGCTATACTTATGTAACAGAATATTATACAGCAATGAAAGTAAATTAACTACAGGTACATGTAACCACATGAGAAATAAATCAGACACACAAATATATTTTATATGAATATTCAGATGCACATGCATATATTCTCGTAATACAATGTTTATTGATTTACATAAATTATGTTGTTAGGAGCTAAAACACTGTATAACTTTAGAGAACGGAAAAGATGCAGTTTATAGAAGACACAAGTAGAGTATTTTCTGGAGTACTAATTCATAGTGTGGATGCAATAGTGTTCACATTGGGAATAATACATTAGTATTTATGACTTGTGAAATTTCCTTCTGCACACCATATTTTTAAGAGAGAGAGAATAATAATAATAATAATAATAATAATAATAATAATAATATACATTGTTTTGGGAAGTAGAACATTCAGATATAAAATTCTGCATGAGTTTCCAGAGCCTTGAAAATAATATTTCACTGTTGTGATCTAAGATTCTTCATTGGAAAATGAAATTTATTTTTACTAGTCAAGATTGTGTCACAAGATCTAGTATTTTATTTTTAGTGGTTATATTCATTTTTATGAGTTGTATAGATTAATGTGTTTCATTTTGCCAGATTCATAAGTATACAGCTGTATACCATACTTTGGTCATTCTCACCTATCCCATTGCCCTGTCCTGTCCTTCCTCCACTTTTACACCTTGTAAAGGGTTTAATGTGTACAGGATTTAGGTGCTCCTCCCTGAAGGAATTTCAATAAAATTAGTCAGAGTTGATTCTTCACTCAACTTTTAATATACCATTTCTGAAGAGTAAACTGTTTGCCATAAGAAAGAAAATCATGTATCTTTCAGCTAACAAGATTAAAAATGGCCCAATTACTTTGCCATCTTAAAAATACTGAGATTTCAGTGCATGAGGAAAACAATGTCCAACACGCTGTTGATTATATTTTTCAATAAGTCAACATGTATATTTTATTGCACAGCAAAATATTTTCAGTGTGTTAAGCCAATCAGAAGGTAAAAAGAGGAAACTTGAATTCAAAATTATTTAGTTAGGAAATCCCACATGAAAACTGAGTGTAATTTAGGGACCAATACTCACTGATAAATTCAGTTTATGGATTAATACTGACCTACTAAAGAGCTGAGACTTTCTGAATTTATTCAGATAAATTTTTTAATTTCTAAGGAAAACTTGCTCTGTTTTTGTGTTTGTATCATGCATTAACTTTTACATTCAGGAACACTTGTGCTGCATCATGATAGATTAATATGACACCAGGCATTAATTTATTAATTCCATTAACAAATATCTGTAGCAGATCGACTTTTGACCTGAATCACAATCTTTGTTTGGATGGAGAAGTGAACAATTGTTAATGCAAATCTCAAAGATAGTGTATTAATAAAGCTGCTAGCCTGTCACATGGACTTTTTTTAGGATCTTCTTATTTGAATAAAACTTTAAAACTGATATATGACTGCTACTGAAAACCTTTGCAAAAAAGCAGTGCAACACCTCTGTGCAGGAAGTTAGTAAAAGACCATGACTGCTGTCATTTCATAATAAAATTAATGAACTTGAATACACTTACAATCTGAATGTGAAACTAGACCTAGGCAAGATATTTTTGAAGAAAATTCCCTAATTTTAAATTGTGTTCAGGCTGGGGAGATAGCTCGGTGGTCTATGTGCCTTCCTGGCAAGCACAAGGACCCTAGTTCAATCTCGGATACTACATGCCATATCAGCTCCCAAACCAGGGGTGGTGTCATATGCCTATAATGGCAGCTCTTGGGAGGCTGAAACAGGAGGATCACTATGAATCTGAGCTGCATAGTGAGACCCTGTATCAAATAAATAAATACATGAAAGATTAAAAAAAATAATATCAAAGCTAGAGTTTACCTAACCTGAAACAGTTACATTATTGTTGTCAAAAGTATAGTATCTTTTCTGGAAGAGGATTTAAATTTTAAGTGCAGTTTATCTTTTCCCTTAGCCATCCTATAACATAGACCCTAGCGTATAAAGTTAGCTATTATTCATAGTTCATATTACATGATAATGGGATAGGAATGGAAGAAAATCCATCTAGCATGCATAATCAAAACAAACAATAACAACATGAGTAAGAAATATTCATACCTGTCATAGTTCTTATTTCTGTAACTGATCACAAGTACAAAGCTGGTATGTGTAATTGTCAGCGTCATTGTCCATTCTATGTTCTTTACAGGTCTTAGTATTTTATCTGGTGTGGTGACACAAACTTCTGTTTCTATTTCTAGTCAATGTAGTATTATTCAGCTATAAAACAGGATAAATGAGTCTTTTGTCTGCAAGTGGATGCAACTAAAAAAATAGTCGGGAAGTAAAGTAAATCAGACCTGCATGTGCAAACATTGTATTATCTCCTTAGCATGAGAACTAGGAAGTGAAAAATGGAATCTGAAGGGTATAATAGATACTAGGAAAAGGGAATGAGCTTATTCAAAAGGAAAGAGTTACTGAGTTGAGGAGGACAGGAGAGGGAGTGAGGGAAAGAAACTTATCTATGTGTGCAAGCAGGATGCTTTCAACAACTGAACCATGTATTTCTTCTGGTTTGTGGAAAGAAGCAGTTAATGTTTCAATTTGCTTTGTATATCTCCTAATATGAATAACTAATTGGAAGACAACACTATGTATTATAAAAAATACTGTGAAATTCATATTACTATGTTATGTAAAAAATATGTATAACTTGTATTTTTTTCTGTTTTGATTCCAACTTGTACTCTCTTTAGAAAAGAAAAAGAAAAAAGTTTTATTTCTCAAGAGTTTGAAACAGTACCAATTTTATCTAAATTGTCATAGATTTTAATTTATTAAATCATATGGTATGGTAAAGCTAACAACCACATAAGAGATTTCTTGTATCTCATACACATTCTTGTTTACTTCCATATCAACATAGTGCTTTAAATTTCCTATCCAGAATATCAGTTATTTACCCCTTTCTTTGTCAGGCAGGCACTTATGCACCCAACTTGTTTGCTTGCTTGCTTGCTTGTTTTTAATGAACTTAAGACAGGGTGGAAAAGGTGGACAGCGTCTCACTATGTAGACCAAACTCGTAGTGATTCTCCTGTTTTCAGCTTCCCAAGCACTGGGACTACAGGTGCCCACAGTGATACCCAGTCTCAGTCACATCTCTGCGCGTTCAATGGGCGGGACTGGCACGCACGCCAGGGATCTGCCAAAGCACATGCTTCAGTCTGCTGAGCTATCAGGCTGACCTATATCTTCTAGTTCTTGTGGATATATTTTATAACTATTTTTTTTGAAATATAAAACATATTTTTGTTTTCTTTCTTGATTTTCAACATACTAAATATTTGAGAAAAAATGGAAATATCAAATTTGCTGTTTTCAGTGAAAGTCGGGTTTCAACATGGGATTAGAAAGACAAAAGTCTGACAGAATGGTATAGTTTATTTATTTATTTTATTTTATTTTTTTTGGCAGGACTGGGGTTCAAACTCATGACCTTGCACTTGCCAGGCAGGCACTTGTGCCTCGGAGCTATCTCTCCAGCCCCAGAATGGTATAGTTTAAAACAGTTTTATCGTTGTAAATAAAAAATACATTTTATTAACTTTGTCATTCTATTCCCCATTGTGTTTGTTGAGAAAAAGGATTTTTAATTCAGCAGATTGCTTATCACAAACAGCATTTTTAAATGGCTTGAAGAATAATTATCCATTTTCACAAAATATATTGACTGTCTTAAAGTAGGTCTTCTCCTTGCAACCCACCCCCACGTGCAGTCTCTTTTTCCATTTGGAGAATTTCAAATACGAACAATTCACTTACGAAGGCCAGCTAATTTTCTTGAATTCAATGTAGATATTTTTCTCTTATTTTGTAACAGCAAGTTTGGGATGCTATATAAATGTATATACATTTTTGTTGGACAAATCACTATCGAGTGAAATTAATTACACCTTAAAATATATATGGAATACTTATGTCTCTGACACTGTCAAGCAATCTGCCCATGTTCCCTGTATGGATATATAAAAGAAGTCTAAAGTAACCAATTTTATTTTTTGGACTAGACAAAAATAGTGTCTTCATCTGAAATGACAACACTCTCATTTCGTCCCTCTTTTCTTTCCTGCCTTTCTCTTTCTTCTCTTCCTTCTTTCCCTCCTTATCATTTTTTTGTTTCTCTTCTTTAGGATTTTTAAAGCACAGTACATACAGATGACCAAAAGCTGTCTCTAACAGAGATAAGTTAAGTTTCAACTCCAATACTACTAGGAACTTAAATCTAATTACTAAAATATTTAAAGGTCTTGCTATGATGCTGTTTCACTGATTTTAAAGACTTTGTATTATTTTATGATCCTAAATGTTTTGACATATATTTTATCTTTTAAAGTCACAACGAGAGTTTTAAACCAAGTGTTATATATTTTACAAATGAAAAAATTAATATTACATACTTTAGGACGTATGCATTTACACTATTATCAGTGGTAGAAGGAATTTTCTCAGGGTTGTGCTCCAGGTGTTCTGCTGTATCCATCAAGCATGCTGTTTTATGTAAGACACCTAGGGAACAGAGCTAGGCCACTGGTTTGGTCAGGTCCTTAGTGATGCCCCCAGATGAACTTCCATATTAAAAATACTTCTTCTGGGTTTGGAATTTCTTTATTGGTTTTGCTAAACCAAGACCTACTTACTGATTTAATATTAAGAAAATTTAAGTATGTGTTCATATAAAAAATGTAAAGAAAACACAAACATCTGCAAGGGGAGATAAAAGCCTTGGTCTTCAAATCAGTCATTCTTTCCTCTGTAACTGAATAATGATTAACACTTTGTGGTGCCTTCTTCCGGAAGAGCTTCCTTTCTCATTACTATCTAATATGTCTATCACACATGTGGATGGAAGTGTGGAATTAGTGTCAGTATTTTATGTTATTGATATAAAAAAAGGCAAGAACTTTCCTGGAACCACTTAAGAACTTTGGCTTTGCTGGTGCTGTGCTAACCCCACCCCTGAGGCATACCGAGACAATTCAGACAGGGTGTCGTTGCTCATACCTATAACCCCAGCATTTGGGATGCTGAAAACACGATCACTGTGAGTCTCACCTAAGTAGTGAGACCTTGTAGACACTGTAATCATATATATATATATATATATATATATATATATATATATATATGCATTATATGCATGCAGGCTGGCCTGTAGGACTCTGTCTGATGACTGGAAGATAGAAAAATGCCAAAATGCAGGAGTAAAATGCAATCTCAATCCTCTAGTCCACTAAGAACAAATTCCAGAGAAAAATACATACAAGAACTCGGAAACCACACACCTAAAATCTTGGAAATGATAGCAACTGAAGTAAAGAAAAAGTACATTAGTCTATAGAATAAATAAGATCAGAAATAATCTCTCAGGTCTAAAAGAAATGACAGCAGTTGTGAAAGAATTGCTTGGCACAGCTAAAGAAGTTATAGACAACAAAATAGAGGCCAACAGAAAAATGATAGAAGCAATGTGTGAACAATGCAGGAAAGAATTAGAATGCATGAAATGATTCAAACTAATATCCAAGAAATGAAGAACTCCACTGAAAGCTGGCAAAACAGCGTTAGTGAAACTAAAGGCAGATGTTTAGACCTTGAAGACAGTGCTGCAGCTAATGAATGTGAAAGGAAAGATCTCTGAAAACAAACAAGGAACAAGGAAATAACAATACCGCATCCACAAGATGATGCACAGAAAAATAAAGTAAGAATATTAGGTGTCAACGAAGCAGCAGGAAACAGCACAAATGACATAAAAAGATTATTTGCAGAAGCACTAGCAGAAAATTTTCCAAACGTGAAAAAAGAACTTCACATACACAAAAGTGAGGCTTATAGAATTCCACATAGCCATAATCACAATAAGTCTACACTTAAACACACAGTAATCAAGATCACAGAAATTCAGGAAATATAATATTAAAAGCTGCTAGGAAGAATAAACAGATCATGCACAATGGAAATTCCATCAGGGTCATGGCAGATTTCTCAAAGCAAAGCAGCAAATCAAGAAGAGCTTGGAATGAAGCTCCTGAAAAAAACAAAACAAAACAAAAAGAAAACAAAAGTATTTCCAATGCAGATTGATGTACCCTGCAAAACTGTCCATCAAATTCAATGGTGAAATAAGATCTTACAATGACAAAGAACAACTGAAGAAATTCATGACCACTGAATCGACCCTACAACGTGTACTGAGAGATATTCTAGAAAGAGTCAGAAGTGATCACAGCTTCAAGAACAACAGAAAGGAACCACTAAAACAAGGCAAGTAACTAAAAAAGAGGGAAAAAGCATGGAACCAATAGTAGGAAAATAACACAACAAAGATAAGCCAATATGTATCAATTATAATGATCAATGTAAATGACTTCAATTTAATAAAAAAATAAAAAATATAGATTAGCAGAGTGGATGATGAAACAAAATCCAACAATATATTGCATACAAGAAACACAGTTAACTCAAAAGGAAATTCACAGACTGTAAGTCAATGGATAGAAAACAATCCTCTATGCCACAGAAAATCAGGAAAAAGTGGGGATATCTACACTGTTTGCTAATGATTTGAATTTCAAACCAAAAATTATTCAAAGAGATGAAAGTCACTACATACTTGCAAAGCAAAAATTGCAAGAGGAAGAGATAATTATAAATATATAAATATATATACACTCAATGTAGGAGTACCCACATACATAAGACAGATTTTAACAAACATGACAAATCAAATAAGCAATTATACAATAATAATGGGGGACTTGAATATATCGCTGTCACAAAGAAATGGCTCAACTAGGCAAAAAAAAATCAGCAAAACAATAACATAGCTACATTAAACCTGTGAAGAAATTGAATTGGTAGAAATTTACAAAATGTTTTCCCAATAACAACAGAACCCACATTGTTCTTAGCTTCACATGGGGAATTCTTTAAAATGGACTATATACTAGCACATGGGGCACTCTTAAGTAAATGCAAAGAAAGTGAGATTATGCCATGCATACTATCGGACCATAGTGCAATAAAACTGGAAATTATGACAAAAGGAAGTACAAAAATGCTATAAACACATAGAAATTAAATAGCAACCTTCTAAACAACCAGTGGGTCACATAGGAAATTAAAGAAAATATTAGAGCATACTTACAAATAAATAAAAATGCAGATACAACTCAGCAAAACCTAAGGAATGCAATGAAAGCTGTATTAACAGGAAAATGTATACTGGTAATTTTATACATTAGAAAAACAGATTATAGGGCCACAGAGGAAAGTGACTGATAATGTACAGTGTACCTAAGGAGAGTCACTTAGAGAAGAAACATTCTCTCAGACTTTCACAGAGAGCAAACTGGACAAGCAATGGCCATGATTCATCCAGATAGCTGGCAATGACAACAGTTCTGAAAACTGTAGTACATGGTTTCAAGGTAAATCCTGAGGGGACCTGAGTGACCTTGTCAGATATGAAAGTTATATATATATATATATATATATATATATATATGTTTTGTAATGTAAGTTGTGCTTTATCTTGGTCTTAACCATCCAGCAGAAAAATCTAACCATGAAGTATAAAATGGAAAGCCATATTAATATGCTAAGTTGTAAGAGGCTCAGGTCAACAGCTTCCGATAACGGCAGATGAGCAGATAATCCACTGTTGTTATGGACCATGTGACTATACATATACACCTACTTTTGCACTCAAAAAATTCAGCAACATTGTATTTATCATCTTATTCCTTCTGTAATATACTTTGAATCACTTTAGCCGGTGATTTATGAAGTCAGCCCCCAAGACTCACTGAAAAATTGGCTTTGTTCTTTAGCTCTGATCTTTATTGTTTTGCCATAACATCTTGGGCTGCCGTGCTTTAGTTCTTTCTATGACTATTTTCAAGAAAAAAAGTGAATTTTACCTATAAGATCCTTCTTCAATCCTGAGTACTATGAGGTTATGGAGCCATACAGTAGGTTCTACTTGTAATTTAGAGTTACTCTTCAGGCTTTCATTTGTACAATCTTTATTTCCAGTTTTAATTTTCCAGAATGGTGGGTGAACTCAATCATATCTCTCCAGTAGTCACTTGAGGATGTTTTATCTTTCATATTATAATATCTGGAAATGGTGATTTTAGAACTTCATATAAGTTCAGTGAGATTAGAAGGAAGTATACTCCTTACCTAACATGACTAGGAACTTATAAGAAGAGAACTACGACTAACTTATAGCATTAGGTCATGATCTGAAGTCAGGATAAAGCTTTATTTTAGGAAGTCAATTGGCTTTCCTACTGACACTACACTTAAGCATCTCAGTTTTATGAAAAGATTGTAGCTTTGGAATTCAGTGTTGAGTTATGGGAAGGAGTGGGAAGAATTCTGAAGTTTATGCTGGAAATGTGTATGCTAAGGATATAAGGTAAGGATACAAGTGGAATAAGGAATAAGTGTTGGAGAACTAAATAAGAGGTGATATTTGCTCTAAAGTAAAAAAAAAAAATGGTTTAGTTGTGGTCTGATGTCTTTCTCTTGAAGACAGAATTTATAAGAAAAGAAATTGGACTTTTTTTTGCCCCGAAGTCTTTAAAAATGTTGAATGTGAACAAGTGGCTTGATTTTCCTTGATCACTTAAAGTACAGAAGCAGAATGATGAATTGGAGAGGAAGATGCTGTGCTAAAAAGAACTAGGTCTTGGAATTTGGCAAATTCTCAGTTTACTGATATTTCAAAAAATGAGAGTGTTTATTCTAAAGAAAATATCAGCAGTGTGGTGGGACAACCATTTCATCTGACTCAAACTTCAGCCATTGAAATAGTACTCAGTAACAGAAGTAATATTCTACCAGCAAAGATACTGCCTATATGAATTACATGGGACAGAAAAACTACAACAGAGGAAAGCAAGACTACCACATCTGCTGGATTCAGAAGAACCCAACCATATATTCATCTGGCTTTGAATATTTACTTTTTAAGAAAGGAGAATAATCACCCAAAAAGTGACTTGAAGTTTGTGAGTGCTTCAACTTTTACCAGACTCATGATGTGAAGCTGTCTTTTACCTGATTTCAAAGAGGTTTTCTGTCTGGTTTTAGTAGGGCAGGATTAATGTGCCTGGTCCCTCAAAGTTCAGCCTTTCTTGAAGGAAGTAGCAGTTTGTTGAGACCCTTAAAGAAAGTCTCTGAAAATTGCCTCCCAATACTGTGAGATCATGATGCTGCTTTACTGGGGATGAAGAAGAACACACTAAACCAAAAAGGGTTTAATACGAACCTTAACATCTAATGAAATTTCCAATGCTGAGTTAGGATTTGTTCTTCTTTCTCATTTACCCTTTGAGGGACAGGAATATGTCCCATTCCTGCCTTAACACTGTATCTTTAAAGCATGCAATTTGTATTGTTTCACAAATTAAAGTGAAAAAGGAATTTTACTCTCCAGTAATAATCATATTTGGAGTTTAAAATTTATCTGATTTAATGATATTTAGCAAAGATTTTGGGCTTAAAGATACTAGACTCATTTATGACTCATTTATGACTCATTTATGAGCTATTAGGAAGAAATGAATGCATCCTGCATGTTCATATATCACTGCTCTCCTCTATTCTCCTTTAACTTTCCCTCTTTTAAAGATTCAACATGAGGGCAAGTTTAAGCAAGGCCTGTATCGCAAAACATGTAACTTTTGTATCTCTCAAGGTCTGTCAGATCCCCTCAGGATTTAATTTGGAACCATGTACAGTGCTTTCTAGAACTGCTGTCAGTGTCAGCCGTCAGGATGAGTTGCAGCCATTGCTTGACCAGTTTGCTCTCTGTGAAAGACTGAGAGAGTGTTGTCTCTCTAGGTGACTCTCCTTTGGCACGCTGTGTATCCTCAATCCCTTTCCTCTGTAGCCCCATAATCTTAAACAGAAAATTTGAGAAACCACTGAGTTACAGGATGTTATAACACAGGTTCTCCTATGTCCTGAATCCTCACTGACCTTGAAGGGCTAGAGCCAAAATATTGGCTATCCTTGTAGCTCTTCTTTTTCTCTAATTTTTGATCTGTAAACTTATATTCTTAACTCTCCAGAAGAAAAGCTTAGTCCTGAATGGTATAGCAAGATCCTGTCTCAAAATATTTTTTTAAAAAAATTAAAATTAAAATTTACAAGTGTTTGTTGACAGGAGATTGTTTCTTTTAATTGCAGTCATGTACATATTACCAGCAGTAAAGTAAGCATTTTCCTAGCAGGAAATCTTAAATCATTATATCAGACACTTCTACTTGAGGGGAAAATGAAATAGCAAACCAACAATCCCAGAGAAAAACTACAGATATAGGGGAGGTTATGCAAGGTGAACATTTAAATCCTACTATGCTTACTTTATTTTCATTCTTCAACTTAGTACATTTATATTTATTTTTACATAAAATAGAATTTAAGTTTGGACATTATTGGATATAGATAATGCCTCTGAAGAAAAAGTATTCTGTATTTATGCTGTACTGTGTGTATGTTTGTGTGTATGTGTGTGTGCATAACTGGAAATTAAATTCAAGGCCTTTGCACTGAAATTCATCTCCACACCTGTTTTGTGTGTGGCTGGTTCAGCCCACCCTGGGGGCAGGGTTGGTGGAGCCTGTGGTGCTGGGGATTGAACTGTGGTGCCTGTGCTTGACTAAGCTTGCCTAAGCAGGTACTTTACTCTGCTATCTTGTTAAATGGTTAAAGTGCTCACCTTGAGATCCTTCTGCCTCTGTCTTTCACAGGGTTCACACTACAGTTTTATGGCACTATTGTCCATTGTCTAGTGTAACTCATATATGGCCCTCCCTTGGTCCTACATGGTTACAACGAAAAGTTATATACTTTGGGGTGTGATTACACTGAAGCAGTCCTATAACCGAACCCAACAAGATCACCAGACAAATAAGGACTTTTCTTTTCAACCAAGGATATTTTTCTGGCATTGTACAATTACTAAAATAGAAAACAGATCATACTTTATTTCTAGATTCTTGCCAAAGACAGTTCTTCAAAATTTGCTGTTTTTTCTGACTTTTCTCTTGGTTTAGCAATCACAAAGAAAGAGTTTTAACTTAAACAACAGCCTCCTGAGGCAAAATACTGCACGAAGGGGTGAAATGAGAGCTGAGAAACAGAAAATTTCTGAACCCTGAAGCTGTTGGCTGCATCAGTTTCCAGTGATATAAGTAAGAAAAACTAGTTTTGGCATTTGAATATGAGTCAGAATATAAATTGGCTTCAATTGGACTAATGCCATTCATTTGGCTTTTGAAATTTTCACTTTACAATGACTTTTCAGTACTTAGGTACTAGTGTGTATGCCCAGAATTCAATGCTGGGATCAAAAGAACAGGGATGATTCACTCACACAAGGAAAAGCACACTCTGACACTGTATAACCTTCACATAGTGTCTTTCTCCTGGAATTTCAAAGAGGCAAATATTCCTTGCAAAAAAAAAAAATTATTCATAGTAGTATTGTGCACACTCCTCTACTGTAGACAGATTACCTTATGAAAATGGTGTTTGGTGATTTCCTGAACTAAAAATGATAACTCAAAGTCTGTATACTTTATTTGGTGTAACAAAAATAGGCAAACTTCCCATACATTCTGAGGGCAGTGTGTCTGGTAAAAATGTGATTGTCAAGAGTGGGGAAGGCCTAGCTAGGCCCGTTGGCTCATACTTGTGGCCCCAGTACTCTGGAAGCTGAGGCTGGGGGTGTAAAACTTGGAGACCTGACTTGAAATTTAATGATATAGTGACATCCTGTCTCAAAATTCATAAAAAATAAATAATTAAATGGAGTGAGCTGTAGATCAAGGTGAAGGCCCTGGGTTTTCCATCCCCAGGAGTACTATAGTCCAAAACCTTTTCTTGAATTCTCTTGTTGTTATGGTTTGTGTATAGTTGTCTCCCCAAAACCTCATGCAGTCATGGGGCAGGGAATTCATGATCTACTGGGATTACGGGTCTTAGTACTGCCAGGATTATGAGTGCTACGCCCAACCTGAGAAGGACAGCCTGAATATAACATAAGAGAGACAGAGAGATAGACTTTTTTCTCTGTAGCCAGTGTTACTGCTACTCTTCCCTTTTCCTCTTGCTGTTTTGCTGTCTTCTGTCACCATGAACTGCTGCCCCTGTCACGTGCCAGTCTGTTTTGGAGCCAGTTGAGTACACACTGAAATCTCCAGTGACTGGGAGTTAAATAAACCTCTACTTTCTTTATTTTATGTGTCAGGTATTTGTCCCAGCAATGAGAGAAGAATAACTGAGAAACTTATACACACTCTCTAAATGCAAGTGTAACTTATAATTTAGAAGGAAAACAAGATAGGTATAGAGAATTCTCAATGAAAGCATCATGGAGCAATTTCTGATTTGAAGAGAAATTAGAGGATCTAGACACAGCACCCAAGTTATCCTTCCATATAAATTACCTTAGGATAGCCACATAAAATTATCCATTACTCTCACATAATTTCAACAACTTGTTAAATCAGTTACTATCTTTAAGAAACACAATCAAGGACATACTTACAACCAGCACCCAAACCTGAGTGTGTGTGGGCCCACTGACTGGAACTTCTTCCATCAGACATGCCTGAGGTAGAACTCTAAAGGATAACTTCCTGAAGAGAGTCTAGGAGCAAGACCCACCCAGCAAACCCAGGAGTAAAACATCTTGCCAGAGAGGCACAGCAGGTCCACTTCCAAGGGTTGCAGCAGGAAGAAGCAGAGCACAAAAGCCAAACCCAGGCCACACCCACATAGACAAGTTCAAACTTAGTAGATTTGCACCCAATAAGCTGAGACACTTTGGTAGAGCCAGATCTATGAGAACATCCTCGCTTTTTCTCTCTTGGTCAAGAAAGGGGTCAACAGGTAACTACTTGGAAGACTCCAAGGACATCAAGCGGAGGTGATCGACAGAACTTAGGGGAACAAATTCAAATAAAAATTCACATTTTAAAATCTGATTTGCTATACAGTCATAATCTTTGCTCTTATGGTCTAAAATACAAACCCATAAGTTATAAAAGTTTGTCAACGGTTAAATATAACTACCTATTATTAGTATTCCTAGTTGTAGTTCTGTAAATACTAAACTGTAACTACATTAACCACATAATCTCTGTTAGGTAATAATAATCACCCAATCTCTCTTGTATGCTAAGGTGATAACTGCGCCAAAACTCTACCTTAACATCTCCTTATCCCAAAACATAGATCAAGTAACCAAAACCTTAGCGAAGACATAACAGAACTAAAGGACTTGGTGGACATATACAGTGTTCCATCCAACCGCTTCTGAATACACATTTTTTAGCTGCACATGGGACATTTTCTATAAAAGAACACATACTAGTCCATAGGTCATGCTTAAGTATGTGCAAGAAAAGAAAAACTATCCCATACACATTTCTGACCATGTTCAAGAAACTGGAAATGAATGGCAAAATAAACCATAAAATCCCATAAGTACGTGGAAATTAAACAACACCCTCCTCAGTGACCGAAGGGCTACAGATGAGAAACAAGAAATTAAGCAATGTCTACAACTCAGTAAAAATTCAAGCACAACTTATTGGAATTTAAGGAATGCAAGAAAGCAGAAGGGAATTTATAGTGGTGAGCTCACACATTAGGAAAAGAGAATGGGAATAAATAAATACCATAATGCCGCACCTCAAACGTCTAGAAAAAGAAGAGCAAAACAAACCCAAAGCCTAAGAAGGGAGGAAATTATGAAGATTAGACCAGAATTTAAAGTAATTGAGATGAAGAAAATAATACAAGGGATTAGTAAATTGAAAACCTAGATCTTTGAAAGATTAAATAAAATTGATATGCCCTTAGCATATCAATTGATATGCCCTGATAAAAAAAAGAGGAAAGAAAAAACTCAAATTCAAGAAATAAGGAATGAAAAGGTTGAAATAACCACAGATCCTGTGAAAATTCAGAGGATAATCAATAGCTATTTTGAGAATCTTTACTCTCACAGAATTGAAGACACACAAGAAGTGGACATATTCTTATAAAGGTACATATTACTAAATCTGAATCAGAAGGATATGAGAACCCTCAATTACCCAGTAACAGTCAATGAAATCAAGTTACTGGCAAAGAAATATCCAGGTCCTGATGGATTCATAGCTGAATTCAACAATTTACAGCAGATATAATCCCTATACTACTCAAACTCTTCAATGAAATTGAAAAGGAAAAAATACTTCCAAAATCACTCCTGGATGCAAATATTACACTGATACCAAAACCAGTCAATACCTAAAAGTCAATAGTATCCCTCTACACAGATAACAAGCACATTCAGAGGGAAATTAGAGAAACTCTAGCTTTTACGACAGCACCATGGGAAATGAAATACTTAAGGACTAATCTAATTAAAGAAGTAAAAGATGTATTCAATGAAAATTATAGTACTCTGAAAAAAGAAATCAGATAGGATTTCAGAGAATGGATAGATATTCCTTGCTCCCTGCATAGCAAGAACCACCACTGTGAAAATGGCCATACTCCCAAATATGTTATACATATTTAAAGCAGTTGCTGCCAAATGTACACCAGCATTCATCACAGACCTAGAGAAATCATTCCTCACATTTATTTGCTCACAGAAAAGACCTAGAATAGTGAAGGCAAAACTGGGCAACATAGGCAAGGCAGAAGACATTACAATACCTGACTTGAAATTACACTACAAAGCTAATGAGATAAAATCAGCATGTTATTGGCAAAAAAATAACCTGAGGTTCTTTGAAATAGATTAAAAGATGCAGACACAACTACTGAGCCATCTTATTTTTGACAAAGGGGCCAAACATGTTTACTGGAAGAAAGATAGTCTCTTTAAAACATGGTGCTGGAAAAACTTGCTGTCTACATGCCAAAAACTAAAACTTGGCCCAGGTCTAAAACTATGCACTAAACTAAAGTGAAGATGGATTAAAGATCTGAACATTAAACCAGAAACACTAAATCTCATAGAAGAGAAAGTAGATGGAAATCTTGCAGATATTGGAGTTGGCAAACATTTCATGGATGAAAATCAACCTGCACAGGAAATGCTTGAAAGAATTAGCAACAGGGACCTCATCTTATTGAAAAGTTTCTGCACATCAAAAGAAATTATCAACAGAGTGTAAAGATAACCCAATTCAGAAAGAATCTTAACTAATAAGCACTCACACTAGGGTCTTCTATTAAGAATTTGTAAAGAAGTAAAGAACATTAGGGCCCCAAAATTTAAAGACTCAGTCTAAAAATGGGCATCTGAGATGAATACACACTTCTCAGAGGAAGAAATACAAGAGACAAATAAATACATTAAAAAATGTTCCACATCACTAGCCATTCTTAAATTGCAAATTGAAGCAATGCAGAGATAAAGTCTCACCCACAATGAGTGGCTATCATAAATAAATCAGCCAACAACAAATATTGGAAAAGCTGCAGAGAAAAAGGAATCTTTCTCCATTGCTGATGGGAATGCAGACTGGTGGAACCATTATGGAGGTCAGTGTGGAGATTTCTCAAAATCCTAAGACTGGAAATCCCATTTAATGCCGCTGTGCCCCCGTTCTGGGAATTTCCCATAAGAACTGAAAACATCATAGTTACATATGTGTTCCTATGCTTATAGTAGCAGAATCAGTGATAGCCAAATCTTGGAAACAACCAAAATGTCCATCATCTGAGGCATGGATGAAAAAGATGTAACATACACTGGAGTGTATGAAAACTACTCAGCTATAAAGAAAAATAAACTCAAAACCTTTGGAGATAAGTGGATGCAACTTGAAGCTATACTAATGAGCGGTATAAACCAGCCCCACATGTGTAAATATCATATTATCTCTCTAGTGTAAGAATTCAAAAGAAGAAATAAAAATTGAAAGGTCTAACAGTTAAATGGAAGGAGAGAATTTAAGGACTAAATAATGAAGAGAGAGAAAGGAGAAAAGTCAGGAAATATGGTAGGTACAAAACTATACATTTATATAAACTGTATTGATAAGGCAGTAGTCCTAAGAATTTCCATCAGGTTTTTGAAAATAGCAGTTAATTCATAGAATTCTCACATTGACTTACTCTATATGCTGGTATCTGTGAATGAGCAACTACATTGAAGACAGCAATGTGTAATGCTAAAATAATACTAGATATGCCTATCGTTTTAGTTTTCCAACTGAGTACTTATTCATATGTCATATCAATTATTGTTATACTCCAATTAAAGTAAATGGTTATTTAAAAAAAAAAGAAGGTAGTAAAAGAAAATGAGAGACAAGGAAAAAAAAATGTCATAGGATTGTCCTGCTATAATTTGTACAGGGTTTGATTTCTAAATTTCTGAGTAAAAATATGCAATTATCTTTTTTAACATTCTATAGGGATTTAAATTTTAGAATATCCATATCATTGAAAAATCACTTCCATTTTGTTTGATATTCAGAAAGATAGTGATGTTAAGCTTAACTCCTTCTGTTACAGGGTAATAATATCATTAAGCTTCTCTTCTGGATATTGAACAACTAAAGTTTGCAGACCAAACATTAGAGAGATAAATGGGCTAAAAGAATATTCAATATTATGGTTGTATCCCTTTAAGGTCAGTGAGGACTCAGGACATAAGAGAACTTCTGCTGAGACATTCTGGAACTAAGTGGTGTCACAAATTTCCTGATCAAGGAGATTATGAGGCCACAGAGGAAAGTGATCAGCAATGTATAACATGCCTGAGGAGAGTCCTCTAGAGAGAAAAAAATCTCTCAGACTTTCACAGAGAACAAATTGGTCAAGCAATGGTCATGATTTATCCAGATGGCTGACACTGACAAAAGATCTACAAGGTGTTGTACATGGTTTGCGGGTAAATCTTGAGGGTATTTGACTAATTGACCTTCTTAGACACAAAAAGTTAAAATTTTAGTTGCATACATCTTTCTTTAACTTGCTCTCAAACATCCAGCAGAAAAGTGTAGATACAACGTATAAGAAGTAGAACTATGTTAAAATACTGAGCGGTAAAAGGTTCAAGTCAACAAGTTTGGCCAACTGACATTTGTGCTGATAACTGATTACTATCATGGAATATTGGGCTACATTGAGTTATTTCATTGAATTCAAGTACCTACAGTCTTTGGACTACTCTCAAGTATGAAAAGGTCCTTTAAAGACTTCTCCAAATACAGCATCTCTAACTGCAATGGAGCACCCGTCTCTGACAAAACAACAAAAAGAGGGATATGTTGGAAACCAGGGAAGCTCAGAAATTGATCGATTGTGTGTAGGTATGACTATGTCCCAGTACCTAAAGCAAAGAAGCTACCTCACTCCTGACATAAACATCCTGTCTGGTTAAGGTAAGCCATTAGTCACTAGGCAACCTTGTGTCATGTGTTACTAACTTTACAAAAGTATAAATAATAGAGTGTTTTGTAAAAAAAAAAAAAAAAAAAAGAAAGAAAAAAAAAAGAAACACACACACACATATATGTATGTGTGTGTGTGTGTGTGTGTGTGTGCCCTATTTTGTATATATACAAATGCAAAATAGCTACTTTCTCGGAGTTTCTTAAGAAGAAAGGTTTGTACTAATGTTTCTTAGACGGAATGTCTTGCCTACACCTTGTCCTCTGAATGCTAAAAGACAACAATATGTGATGTATCAATTATTGTATTTGTCCTACCAACCCGTTTTGTAACTGTTTCATCGTTATTTTATCTTTCTTATTAAAATGAACACAAAAAAGAATAAAATGGTGATCAAATTCATTTTCACTTTCAAAGAAAAAGTATCACAGGAAGGTTTGTGAGGTGACTGAATTCATACTAAAGTGACTGAAGCAAAAAGATAGACGCCAACTTATTTTTTTTCATGAAATCGGTACAAATGGAAAGAAAAAGAAAATAATGTTTTAAAATATTTGCAATGGAAAATTAAAACAAACACTGATTATTACAAAAATAACTATTTTAAGAAAAATTATTTCATGGTAGCTATGAAAACATCAGAAAGTTGTCTTTGAGTAGTGGCTGTACCAAATCTTCCTTAGAATACTAATGCTTAGGTAGCTGGATTTACATTAACTATTCTTAAAATCATAGTTATTACATTCTTGCTATTAGCATACAGGGAGAGAAGTACAAATACTGATTAATATTAATGTATAAATTAACAGAAGCTCGTAGATGCTGTCGAAAGTATTACTGGCTATGTAATTTAATGTGACTTTAGTCTGGTGAGAAGAAACACAGAGTTTTTATTTTGTTTTAATTATCTTTAGCTTTTGGTTAATTCTCTAACAATTTAATTGTGTTTTACTAAACTATCAGTGCATGGTAGATTGGTAATGAGACAAAGCAGGGATATAGCATCAGCAAATCTTCATCACATGAGTTTTAAAGTTAGTCTGGAATTCTTTTCATTAATCTGCAATTTGAAACTGAACTGTATTTTCCAAAGCACCCATCTAGATGGAAAAAGCTTACACTACATCAATAGTAACATTTTCCTGTGTAAGCCCAAAAATAGAAGTGCTTCCACTGTATCCTAGCTTTAATAAAAGCTTGTATATGTATTTACTTTTGTAAAGAAGACATTCTTGTTTTTTATGGTTTCATACAGAGATTGATTATTTAAAAATACCTTCTTCCTGAACACTATGCTTGATCTTCCATTGACATTGCATCATGACTAAGCTGTAAAGGCAAAAATAATTTGTAAAGGACATAAAGCAGTTTCATGAAATAAGAGTGTGGGCCTTCAAGAAAGAGAAGTGCAGCAAGTAAGTCTTGATTAAAAATATTTTTCAACCTTCCTTACATGGTGGCAACATTGTTGCTGTCACTCAGAATGTACTACACACTTTGTGGTGATTGGCTACTTGGCCTTACCTGTGGAGAAATATGCTATTAGCAGCCTGCCTGTCCATGGGATAGTACCCCGAGGAGGTGTCTGTAGGCCTGTCCATGTCTTGATACATTTGCATCTTGGAGAGCCTGAGTCTTATGGGAACCCTGAAATTTAAAAACCAGAATTTCCTGCTGTTCCAATACATGCAGCATCTCCTCAAAGTCCTTATTAAAATCACACAAGGGTGCCTCACAAGTAAGGCCTTTGAACAACTCTATAAATAATGATCATGCTTCAGGCTGATTTGGAGTGTTTTTACCAGTGACGTTAGGATTTTTTAGCAGTAATTGGTGAGAATAGTGCTCAAAGGGGTTGAAGACAGTGCTTTGGCCCTGAGTATGCTGAGACTCCTGTTTGAAGTGCTACGTAAATCTGTCCCATGCTTGTCTTCCATCTGTCCTCTAGCAACATTCTATAGGGTAGACCCCTTTGAAATTCATGAGCTCTCCTATTTCACCAGCCTAACACAACTAGTACAATATTATTCTCCACACTTGAATTTTACTACTGATGTGGACTTAATTTTGCTCCTTTACTCAATTCATAGGCTAAAGCTCTAAGTACAACTCTATTGGAGATAGCACCATTAAAAATATAATTAAATTAAAATCAGGATGTTAGGATTGTCTTAATCTAATCTAATGAAATTCCCCATAAAAGATATTATTGCTGACCTGTAGAAATCATTTTACTGTGTATATGTATATCAAATGTGATGTTATACCCTTTAAACATAGGCAATACAATCAAACCTTTTTAAATAGGAATGCAAAGAAAAGTACAGGGATGTGTTGGTGGAGAGGAGGCACTACCTGAACATGCTCCATGAAGCAGTGATCTGTGAGCCAAAGAGAAGAGTTTCTCAAAATGTTAAACCAAAGGATACTTGAACTTAGACTTTTTGCCCTAAGAACTGTGGAAATACAATTTTATTGTTTAAGTCAGTACTTCCATGGTGGCACTGGTGAGCTAATACACTTATATTTGCAGGTTGCACATGAAAGCATTTTGTACCTCATACTGTTTGAGCCAAGGAATGAACAAAACGCAACAACATGCTAATAAAGGTGCAAACATGTGGGAACTTGTGCAACATAATGTTTAATTCCATGTTTTGCCTTAGAAGGACCACAATAAGTAAGAGAAACAGTGTATAGAATTTTTTCATTGTAGGTGGTTTGGAATAGAGCAAGATTTGAAGCATTAGTGGCAGAATACAGTTCATGTCAGAAACCATCATTCAATCAGAAGATAAAGAGAATTTACTGTGCCTCCATGATAAACAGTTTCCTTCGCTAAGGCAAAATGTTCTCTCTATGCCCATATTTTGGTGGATGATTTGCACGACATATATCACATAAAAGAAAAAATCAATTTATAAAAATTTCAGTATTATATTTTTTGTTATTTTATTCATTGAACAAATACTTAGCCCTTATTATGTGCTTAGCATTACAGTGAATTACTGAAACATGGGTCATGTTGTTATGAAGTTAACATTCTAAAGTGCCTGAGAGGATTACAGGAATTAGAGGGTGAAAAATTGGCAAGGAATCCATTGGATACATACAATTATAATAGATTCTCTAGAAAGAGAGCACTGAAGGATGAAAGGTTTTATAGAGAAGGAGAAAGGTTATAAATGATGTGAATAAAAAGTCCTGTGCAGAGTTAAGAGCAGACAGTTCACGCAAGGGAGGGCATAAAAGAAACAAGATTCACATGAATATGTTTAAGAGACAGGAGAGAAAGCAATGCATATCAAATTAGACAGGAGATATGAAAGATGAGGTTAGCCACACTGGGTAAAGCCACTTAGTCTACTTTAAGAGCAGTTATTAGCCAAGCAAGGGTTTTAGTAATCAAGTGACTTCTAAATTTTGATTGCTTGTTTTATTCCAATAGACTCACCATCTGAGTGGTGATGCTTCTGAGGGAGTTGCCTGATTAGAACTGCAGAAACATGTTTTTAGCAGGTTAGCCCAGAAGAGACAAGTCAAAGATGAGCTCCTCAATGACATGAACTGCCCCATTAATTGAATATGTACTTCAAGGAAGAACTCTACAAAATTCACTGCAGAATATCTCAAAATGAAAACAAATTTCCCTAAAGAAAGGCCAGTCTGTATGCTAAACATACAAACATACAAAAAATATACCTTGGATATGAGAGAGGAAGATCTAGGTAGATTTACTAATTATAGTGAATTTTGGGGGATAGGCAAAGCAACTCAAGAAGGCAATTCATTCATCCATCTTCTCTGGTTCTTCTGAACATTTATTCTATGCTTTTTAAAAATATAAACTTGATTGTGCCTATTTGATTTTCATAATGAACACATGACAATCACTAACACATACATGCAAATATATTCAATATGACAAATAATCTGTGTAATGTAAAATAAAACCAAATGAACTACCACTATATACTAAATAGGATGTCCTCAAAGAGGCCAGAGATTATTTTATTCAGAGTTAATTTTTTTTAGTACATAGGATCTGGTTCTATGTGTCAGAAAAGAGATAAAGCATTTTCCTACAAACTCTATCTTATATACATTAACCTATGTAGTCTTTACAGAAATGTAAATGAGGAATAATTATATCCCCACTTTACAGAGAAGATAATTGTGATTCATGTAATTTGTTCAACTTAAAAAAAAAAAAAAAAAACACTTTAAGGATGGGGTGATAGCTCAGTGTCATAAGTGCCTACCTGATAAGCACAAGGTCTTGAGTTTGATTCCAAGTGCAATAAATAAATAAATAAATAAATAAATAAAGTTTTAAAATGTGAGTTCAGACAACATAAAGTACTTTCACTAGTATCTAAGGAGTTATTAAAAGTTTCCAATAGAGAAATCTTATGATAAACTATAATCAGTGAATAACGATAGGGCAGAGAAAAATATAGGGAATTAGAATATGCTACTTTAGGGGCCTGCGGAGATAGCTCTGTGGCACAAGTGCCTGCCTGACAAGTGTAAGGTCATGAGTTTGAACCCTAGTCCCGCCAAAAAAAAAAAAAAAAAAGGATATGCTACTTTGGAATTGGAGAACAAAGCCATATTCATGTAGTCTGCTAATCAGGAAGGGAGGTTATAAGAGGTTTGGTCAACATTGAATCATCAGCAAATAAACTGAAATCATGGGCATAAGAACAATTTCGAAGATAGTAGCTATGAGGTTAGTAACAGAATGTTAAGACAAGAGAAAATAAGCCTAAAAATCTCTGCATGTCTTAGCTTATGAAAATAGCAACACATAAATAGAAGGGCCAATTCTCCAGACAATTTAAGACAGAGTTTTGTTACTTGTATGTAAAATACACATAAATATTGCTTACATTTTCTCTGAATGAGCCCCAACCAGGATGATAATTTAGCAAACCAAGCATATTATCTGGGAGTACTTGTACCATCACTTGCTTAGTAAAAATGTGTGACCTCCAATGCAGTAGAGAATATACTCTTCGATAGTAGTCAGGCTGTGGATGAAAGGAACAGCACTGTGTTTTACTCTTTTAATAATTTTCAATGTGTATAATTGTGCCTAGTGAGGCAGATAGTTGAAAAATAAGCACATTTACTCACCTCTTCAGTTGCATGGCCCTTTGATGTGTGACCACAATATCTCTCAAAAAAAGGTGTAATCTATTTCTCAACTGCTTGAATCTTAGCTGGCCATGATTGTCTTTCAGCAATAGACGTTACAGGAAATAGCTTTGTACTAGTTTGATAATAAACTATGCCATTTCTTGAAACTCTCTTTCTACCATCATTCTGAGTGATGAGGCATCTGTGCCAGGCATACATGGTGCCAGATACTCATTGGATGCATGCATACACCTTACCTAGACCACCTACGTTCAATCAATATGTCAGTGAACACATGAAAACTACTTAGCCATGGCAAAATTTCTCAAGCCAGCCTAGATCATCAGAACTTCCTCTGTGACCTATAAACTTATACACAAGGGTAATAAATAATTGCTATATAATTATCATTTTAGGTCACTTTGTATTCGAATGTTTGTTTCATAGCAATAGATAACCAACAAGAGTTTTAAAGCTATGAGCTACACGTTAAAAAACCAAATCACTGAAATTACCCTTGCTATCACTTAATTTGGGTGCATATATATATATATATATATATATATATATATATATATATATATGCATGTGCGTTAGGGATTGTACACAGTGTTTTGTTCATACAAGGTAAGAACAAAGCTAAATTCCCAGCCTGTGTTCAAATTTTTAATATGAAACTTAGATAGATTTTAAGAAAAATATTTTAATGGAATGCAAAAGGAAATTCTTAAAGGATAAGGAAACAAAAAATATTGTTTTGAAATGTGTAATACTTAATTTATATTTAATTTTCTGAATAGTGTGTAATTATAATTTTTGTTTAATGATTCATATTGTATGTTTGACTTACAGTCTACTTATGAGACATGATATATTTTCTCCTAGTATTAGAACCTGTAAATATATATATATATATATATATATATATATATATATATACCCACGAGAGTTAGCATAGATACAGAGATACTTTCTCTTAGTTCATTGAGAATAAAAGTTTATACTATTATTGTTTAGATAAGATATCAGGCCTGCATCTTGTCCTCTGAACAACTACTATGAAGACAACAGTATGCATTGTATTAATTTTTGTAACCATGACCTGGGCGTGGTGGCACACACCTGTAATGCTAGCACTCAGGAGGCTGAGGCAGGAATATCGGTGAGAGTTTGAGACCAGCCTGGGCTACAAAAGTGAGCTAAAGGCCAGCCTGAACTGCATAGCGAGACCCTGTCTCAAAAAAAAAAAATTATTGTAACCATCTTACTAACCTGTTTTAAAAGTTTCATTGCTATTTTATCTTTTTTCTAATTAAAGTGAATAAAAATAAATAAATAAATAAATAAATAATGCAAAACAATAAACCAATGATATTTTCCATTTCTTTAAAGATATAAGGTCCACACCATTAATACTGAAAAAGCATAGAATATTTTATTACAATATATTCATGTCAATTCATAATTTACATGTAATATATGATTACTTTTGTGCTATGCCAGGGGAGTTTCACTATATAGGCTAGATAAAAAGAAAAATCTAAATTATTTACAAGTAGAAAATTTATCAAAAATTATCCAATTCTGTTCAAATAGAAAAGCTATACAGCTTCTAAAATCAAATGATTCCAGCAGATATACATAAGTTAAAAAGTAACAAAATGAAAAGATTAAAAATGAGAAACAGCAATGGTGAGTATCTGCAGTTATAACCCAGAAAAATCAGTACGTTTCAAAACAGACAGTTTCCATCAATGAAACTGAAATAGAAAAGACAGGAGCAAAAATAATGAGAGCTGGCCGCTGCGCCTCCCGCGCGCCATGGCGGGGACAGTGGCGGACCTGTTGCGCCAGTGCCCGCTGCTTCTGCCCCAGAATCTGACGAAAACGGTGTATGAAGGATTCATTTCAGCTCAGGGAAAGGACTTCCACCTTAAAATCTTGTTGCCTGAAGATTTACAACTGAAGATTGCCATATTATTGTGTAGTTGGCACCTGAAATCTATACTTAATGGATACCATCAAATAGTCCAACAGAATATTCAGTTTGCCAATAATATTGGAAATATTTTGATTTAGAGAATGCAGTATGCTCCTGATCTGATGAGCTTTATGATGCAGTTGAAGATGATCTTGGAAGTTGCATTATAGAATAGACAAGAGTTACATGCGTTGCCTCCTCCTTCCCAGTTCTATTCAGTACTTATTGAAGAGATAGGAACTCTTAGTTGGGATAAACTTGTGTATATGGATACTTGCTTCAGTACCATCAAGTTAAAAGCAGAAGATGCTTCTGGTAGAGAGCATCTAATCACTGTCAAGTTAAAGGCAAAGTACCCTGAAGAATCACCTGATTGTTTTGTGGATTGTTCCATTTTCTGTTTCCTGGACACCACAGAGCTCCTTGATAAGCATTTATAGTCAGTTTTTGGCAGCATTGGAATCACTGAACGCCTTCTGGGATGTCATGGATGAAATCGATGGGAAGACTTTGGTACTTGAGCCACAGAAACCTACAGGGAGTGCAATAGCACTCAGAATTGCATTAGGGAATAATGCTTCCATAAACATAGAAGTAGACCCCAGGCATCCTACCATGCTTCCTGAGTGCCACTTTCTTGGAGCTGACCATGTTGTAAAACCTGTGGGATTTAAGCTGAGCAGAAACATGCATTTGTGAGATCCAGAATATAGTCTATTACAAAATTTGAAAGATGTTCTAGAAATGGACTTTCCATCTCATACTATTCTTGAAAAATGTGATCTTACTATGGATTGTGGAATTTGTTGTACCTATCAACTTGATGGTGCCATTCCTGATCAAGTGTACAATAATTCTCAGTGTGGACATCCTTTTCATCACATATGCTTATATGAGTGGCTGAGAGGACTACTCATTAGTAGACGGAGTTTTAACGTCATATTTGGTGAATGTCCATACTGCAGTAAGCCAGTTACCTTGAAAACGTCCGGAAGGAAACCCTGAAATAAGTGCATATCATCTCTGTGAAGAACTGGAAACTTGAAAAACTATCAAAATAATTTTATTTGATATTTTCAAAGAAAATACAGAGCAAGACATACCAGTGTCAAAAACAAAAGTATGATGGAGCCATAAAAATGTACATCTGGCATTGTATCTTCACTCAGGGTAAACTGGGAAATTGTAGACCAAAATCCTGTAGAACTTTGTAAGTCTGCAACTTCTGTACCAGTTGTTGAAGTGTTTGTAGACCAAGCTGGAGACTGCAACTTGGTGATCCCGTATGGACTGGTACAATCTCGATCGGGTTCATAAACTGAATCTGGGAAGTATACATAGATTTTTGTGGGAAACTCTTTACTTTATTCACAAGTTCTGAAGACTCATAGTATTTTTGTCATCTTCTTGTGCTTCCCTATGACAAAAGATACATAACATAGTTTGATAGACTTGAGAGTTACCAAAGTATTTTATGTTCTATGAAAAAATGCTAAATAAAATTTAAAAAAAATATATTGAGAGCTGTGGGGCAGGATCAAATGGGCTTAACTTCCACAGGATGGAATACTAGGAATAACAGAAGTAGCAGAGAAAACATATATGAAAAGATAATAAATATTTCTCAAAATTTTTAAGGACACTAAGCCAAAGATTAAAGGTACAAAGCACAGAGAAATGCAAGCACTGTAAATAAAGCACAGATGTGCCTGCACACGAATGCACGTGCACACGCACACAGACACAAACATATTATACACTAGTCAAAGAATAAATTACAAAAAATGAAATGCACCAAAATCTTAAGTTTATTACACTAGGAGGTATAGTAGAGAATAGCAAAATATGACTAAAAATAGCCATCTCATCAGAAAACATTCAAGATAGAAGACAAAGAAATAACATCCTAAAAGTTGTGAAAAATAATTAAGGAATTATCAACCTAGAATTTAAATTTTAAGAAGTCCAGGACTAAAAAGAACTATAGTAGGCTTTCTTAGACAAAACCAAGGAAAGATATTGTTAAGGGACTTAACATGCTAAATTTACTAAGAAGATTCTTCATACACAGGAAAAGGTCAGATGGAGTATTATACTACACAAAATATAAAGAGGTGTGGATATTCAAACAATTATTTTAAATATAGTAGTATTTCCCTGATTTGAAATGGTTCACTAGAGAATTCACTGCACAAATTAAAACACTCTCAAAATGTTAACAAAGTAAACAAAAAACAAAAGGATTAATTGGAAATACATTAGTACAAAGTCTTTATACTACACATTATGAAGAATAATTGTGTAGAGATTCCAATTAATTCCAATAGATTAGCAATCCTAGGAAAATCCCTGAAAATATTTCAAGAACCATGAATTAATTCAGTCCATGAGATAAAATTGAATTATAATTGTTGAACTTATCAAAAAAAGGCAAAAAGCAAGACAGAAAGAAGAGAAAGAAAGAAAAAAAGAAAGAGAGAAAGAAAGAAAGACTAAAGACCACACGTTAAGTATGAAAGAGCTAATAAAGTAATATACTTTAATCCAAAATAATAGTTACATTAATTTTCAATAATTTAAAACACCACTTCTATCTTAAACACTGTGACACTGTATTAAAAAGAAACAAATATGTATCATGCCATTTACTAGAAGTAAATATTAGTACGTAAGTAGTTAAATGTTAATGGATGGAAAAATATGTACTGCAACTAACAAAAAAATATAGTACAACAATATACATTTCTGAAAAGGTAGACATAAGATGAATAGATAAAACGACAAAAGCAAAGATAACAATGAAAGTGTCAATGAATTCTCTGAAAACATAGGCATTGTACATTCTAACTGTTGTTTGAGGAGAAATACAATAGGTATAAAAATAAGCAGAGCTTCAGGCACAAATGAGACTATAACAAAAGCCACACTATTCATATCACTAGTGCCCCCAGAAATGTGAAGAGACTAAATTTAAAAGTTACTCCAAAAAATACAATAAGTATCTTAATTAACTTCATTGTGTTAGTAATTTTGTAATATATAATAGAACAAGGTGTTATCCTCTTTGAATACACATTAATTTTCTAATTACAACAGCAAATAATACATATATGAACATAATTGTTTACAAAAGTTTTCACATTGTGTTAAACTTTTGGGAATAAAATATAAAAATCTTGAAAGTGGCAATAGAAATGACATTGTAACTCCAGGTGAAACGCATTTCTAGTGAAAACATAGTCCTTAGAAATAGCATGATAACAAGAAAGTATTACAGTATTTTGAAAACACCAAGAAAAGAAAGCTTGTCCATTAAAAAACTGCTTAGTAGCAAAAATATGTTTAAGAATGAAGGAATAGAACAAGTTTGGCATTGTAAAGCTGTATTCCCAGCACTTGGGAAGCTGAGGCAAGAGGACTGCTATGAGTTCGAGGTTAACGTGGGGTACATAATGAGTTCAAAAGCCATTCTCAACTAAAAAGCAAGATCTTGTCTCAAACAGAAAACATCAATATGGCCAGCCAAATAACTCAGTGGATTAAAGCACCCGCAAGCAGGCACAGGATTGAACTCCTGGCCTGCCATGGCAGCCCTGCTCGTGGAGGTCACTCACTGAGACAGCAATTGAGACTGGACATGGTGGTGCACATCTGTAATCCTAGTGCTTGGGAGGCTTTAAATAGTCAGATCACTGTGAGTCTGTTCTAGTAGCGAGACCCTGAACTCCTTGGAAGGAAGGAAGGAAGGAAGGAAGGAAGACTAAATGATAGACTTTCTTTCTTTTTTTTATTAATTTATATTTTGGTGCCAGGAATCAAACTCAGGAACTTGCTCTTGCCAGATGAGTACTTAAGCTGCTGAGTGATCTCCCCAGCCCCAATGATAGACTTTAAAATGAAAGAAAAGACAATCCAAGATAATATGTTACAGGGAGCCCTAAACTGAAAGAATGACTAAGCTAAATTCTCTAGAACATAATGAAAATTATTAAAAGAGGCATCTTAGAACACAAAAGAAAAATATTTTAAAAAGAACAATTAAAATGCAAGTAACTATATTTTTTGCCTATTGAATCTTGTCTTGTTCGTTTAACAGTTGAGGCAACATTTATGACACACTCTGATGTGAATATAAATGTATGAAGCAAGACAGAAAGCAAGAGTGGAGAGGCAGCAAAGAACAAAGATAAGTGAGTATAGGTGAGGCTAGAGAAACAGGAAATCCAAAATGGTGATGACACTTTGGAAGTTTGGATGTTCCTTATATGTTTGAACACATTCCTGCTAGTTGCCTCAGCAATCATAGTGCCAAATATTTTTTCAAAGGTAACAAACTTATACTCACACAAACTGTAAACAAATATTACAACGACCTTTTCCATAACTCCAAAAACTGAAAATAACATGTAACATTTTAAGATATATCTGAACTTGCTGAACACACTGTTATACACCTTCCCATTAGGATTTCACTCTTTAAAAAATGAATAAAACACTTGCTCACTGAACAACATGGATGAATCTTACATATGTTTTGGTAAATGAAGAAATAACCAAAAATGGTACAAGTTATATCATTTAATTTATAAGATTCTATAAAGAACAAAACAGTTTCTGGGCATGGGCTAGAGCTTATATCTAAATGGTCCCCCAAAATCTCATGAGCTCCTAAGTGGGCCTTTAGGAGGTGATCAGATCATGAAGAGGATCCTGGATTAAATGTGTGATTACTAGATTAGCCAATAGATTGATTTAGCATAGTTCTAGGTATCAGTGATAGGAAGCCACACCCTGGGTGTGAGTGTTCATAAGCCTACTTGATGGAATAAAAAGGGAAATAAGTGAGTAGCTGCCTGTCAGTCCATGAACTACATGTCCTCCCCTGTGACTCTGCCGTTCTGTGCTGCTTTGGACCCAACTGATTGTGGATTGAAACCTCTACAAACTACGAGCAAAAATAAAACTTTCTTTATTGAACTTGTTGCTATTGAATATTTGGTCACAGCAAAGAGAAAGTAAACAAAGCAGTAGGTTAGCGCATACCCATAATTCAAGTACTCCAAAGGCTGAGGTAAGAGAATCAATCACTGAGTTTGAGGCCAGCCTGGGTAATAGAGTGAGATAATAGAGTGAGAGTGAGATGAGAGAGAGAGAGAGAGAGAGAGAGAGAGAGAGAGAGAGAGAGAGAACCAAAACACCCAGAGGTGAAAAAAAGTTAAGTGCTGCTAATAGGTTGTCAAATGTTGGGTTGATTGCTAAAGGACAATTTGAAGGCATTCTCATCCATTGTCTTCATGTCCCCACTGAAGTAATCCAGTTAGCACAGCTGTTATACCTGTGGTACCTTTAGTACTTTGCAAAGTAATGCAGAACCTTAACCTAGCCTTGTAACTCAAAATGGAAGGAATTTCAGAAAATAACACATAGATATGACTAAACATTTTGGATTTTAAATCAAAATAGAAAAACACTAAAGAAAAGCTTAAAAAATACAGTATAATCAAGGATATGCCAATGTGAAATTCTTGATTTTGTAACCATAATATGATTATTCAAGATGTGAGGGAAACTGTGAATGGTACATGAATATTCCCTGAAATATTTTAGGAACCCTTTGGTAGGTTTAAGTTTATCTGAAAATAGTTTAAATAAAAATAATATTGCACCAAAACCAGATCACCCAGGAAATTTTTTTTTTAATTACTCAAAAGTAAATGATTTCGCACACCTGTAATCCCAGCACTAGGGAGGCTGAGGCAGAAGGATTGGTGCAAGTTCGAGACCAGCCTGGGCTACAAAAGTGAGCTCAAGGCCAGCCTGAACTGCATAGCAAGACCCTGTCTCAAAAAGACAAAAAAAGAAAAAAGAAAAAAAAAAGTAAATGACTTGATGTCATATTTAGAATTCACATTGCTTTTCTACTTAATTAAATGCCTAATTTTCCTAGCCAATAAAGCAGTGGTACATTGAACTCAGGAGTCTGACTTTACAGACTAACAACTATATCATAATATTTACAATAATATGATATAATTAATAAAAATGATAAGTGCTGCTACTGGTGGGATCTCTTCATTACTAAGCATTCGGGTTAGGCAGAACCTCTAGGTAACTTGGAGATACTTGCGAGTGTGAGGAGACTTGAGGGGTACCTAAATCATCCATTGTTATAACCTCATAGTTCTATAATCATCATAGGAAACATAATGATAAAAACAGATGAAGTATGGTATAATATATATCTGCTGTTTATCTTGACTCAACTTTCATTTTTTATTTTTTATATTATTAATTATAATGAGAAAGAAATCACAATGAGACTTTCAACATAGGGTAGTAGGACAGTTACAATAATTAATACATTGCATATTGTTGTCATTATAGTAATCAGAGTACAAGATGCAGACATATCTTGTCTAACACTATTAGTATGAATATTTCTTCTCGTTGAACTAAGAGAAAGTAGTTGTATATATATCCTATTTTTTTCACTACGAAATGATCCTTACTTTATGTCCCCCTTGTTTATTTTGTTTTACGTTGTCAGAGATAGGTGTTCCATTTCCATTCAAATATTGTAGTCGAATGAATTCATAAAAATAACCCAATGTTTTCCAATAGTCCATAATAGTAGTGGGTTATCAGCAAAATTGGAAATGTCAAAAGTTGACCTGAGCGTTTTACAGCTCAGCATATTAATATACATTTACTTTCCATATGTCGCGGTTAGACTTTTCTGCTGGATGATTAAGACCAATATAAACAAGACCTATGTAACAAAAATTTAACTTTTGTATCTAACAAGGTCAGTCAAACCCACTCAGGAATTATCCTGAATTTTCATACAGCAGTTTGCAGATCTTTGGTCAATGTCAACCATCTGGATGAGTCATGGCCACTGCTTGAACAATTTGTTCTCTGTGGAAGCCTTAGAGAATATTTTCTCTCTAGACTCTCCTTAGGCATACTATACATCATCAGTCACTTTCCTCTGTGGTCCCATAATCTCCTTGATCAGAGAACTTGGGACATCACTGAATTACAGGATGTTATAATACAGGTTCTCTTATGTTCTGAGTCCTCACTGACGTTGAAGGGCTAGGGCCAAAATATTGGCTATCCTTGTAGCCTATTTAAAAAAAAAATCTTTTTGGTCTATAAACTTAAGTTGTTAACCATCCAGAAGAGAAGCTCAATGATATCATTACCCTATAACATGAGCACTTGAGCTTAACATCATTATCTTTCTGAATACCAGATGCCTTAGACATAACATGGAAGAGGTATTTTCCAACAATCATTCATATTCTAAACTTTCAATCCCTATAGAAGGTGAAAAAAAAAAAAAACTAAACATTTTTACACAGAAATTTAGGAATCTAACTATACAAAATTGTAGCAGGACAATGCTACATCATTTTTTTCTTCTCTCTTTTATTAGAAAGAAAGGAAGAAAGAAAGAAAGAAAGAAAGAAAGAAAGAAAGAAAGAAAGAAAGAAAGAAAGAAAGAAAGAAAGAAAATAAAAGAAACATTTAGTTGAGGGAGAGTATGACATTAAAAGCAGTATGCCTTTAGAACGCCAGAATGACAGGTAGTCTTAGCCTGCTTTTAGTATTATAATGGCTATCCTCAGTATAGTTGCTTAGTTCACAGATATCAGCATATATAGTTAGTCAAAGTGATAATTCTACCAATTAACTACTAGTTTCAAAATTGATGGAGGTTTTCAGGACCAATGTGTTAATTATCTTTTGCATATAAATGTGTGGTTTTCCTGTGCCATGTTTCCTAACTTATATCCCTGCTCTCTCTTCATTGTTTAATCCTTAAGTTCTCATTTTCCATTTAACTGCATTATATCTTTCAGTTTTTATTTCCTCTTTTGAGTTCTTACACTAGGGAGACTATATGATATTTATACATGTGAGTCTGGTTTCTTTAACTTATGAGTGTATCTTCAAGATGTATTCAGTTATATATGAAGTCTTTGAGTTTCTTATTCTTTATTGCTGAGTAATACTCCATTGTATAAAATCACCATATCTTTTTTATCCATTCTTCATATAATGGGCATTTTGTTTCCAAGATTTGGCTATCACAAATTGTGCTGTTATAAACATATGTGCACAAATATCACTATGATATGACATTTTCAGTTCTTTTGGAAAAGTTTCCAGTAGGGAATAGTGAGATTGAATGGGATTTCTAGTCCTAGTTTTTTAGAGTCACCAAACTGATTTCCATAATGGTTACACAGTCTACATTCCATCCAAAGGTGGGAATGTAGACTTTTTTCTCCACAGTCTCTCTAATATTTGTTGTTGTTTGCTTTCTTTATGATAGATCTTCTTCCTGGGGTAAGATGGTATCTCAGTGTTGTTTTAATTTGGGTTTCAAGAATGGCTAGTGATGTGGAGCACTTTCGCATGTATTTATTAGCTTCTAGCATTTTTCCTCTGAGAAGTGTGTGTTCAACTCAGATGCCTATTTCTGAATTGAGTCTTCAAATTTTCAGGTCCTAATGTTTTTTAGTTCTTTAAAATTTTTAGAGAAAAGACTCCTGTCTGAGTGTTTATTAGTTAAAACATTTCCAAATTTGTGAGTTGTCTTTTCACTCTGTTGGTAATTTCTTTTGACATGAAAAAACTTGTCAAAAAGAGGATGAAACAGTTGCTAATTCCTCCAAGTATTACTCATGCAGTTTGACTTTTGTTCATAAACTCTTTGCTTGTCCTATATCTTCAAGATTTCCATCTACTTTGTCTTACAGGAGATTTAATGTTTCTGCTTTAATGTTTAGATCTCTAATGTATTTTGACCTTAGTTTAGTGCATGATAATAGGCTTCGGTCCACTTTTAGTTTTTGGCATGTAAAAAGCCCGTTTTTTTCCAGCATCCTTTGTTTTAGAGGCTATCTTTCTTCCAGTAAAGATGTCTGTCCCCTTTGTTCAAGATAAGGTGGCTGAGTGTGTTTGTATTTGCTTCTGCATCTTCTAATATATTCCACTGAAGGTCTATTTCTTTCTTTTTTGTTTTTTTCATTTGCCAATACCATGCTTATTTTATCACTGTAGCTTTGTAGTATAATTTTAAGTCAGGAATTGTAATGCCTCCTGCCTTGTCTTTGTTGCCAAGAATTACCTTTGATATTTTACATCTTTCCTGGTTCCACATAAATTTTAGAAATGATTTCTCTAGGCCTGTGAGATAGGTTGGCATTATTCTCATAGGGATTGCATTAAATCTGTATAACAATTTGGGAGTATGGTCATCTTCGCAATGTTGGCTCTTCCTATCCAGGAGCAAGGAATATATTTCCATTCTTTGAAATCTTCTATGGTCTCTTTTTTCAGAGTATTGTAGATTTCATTTTACTTCTTTAGATAGATTAATCCCTAAGTACTTCATTTTCTATAGTGTTATTGCAAAAGCTAATGTTTTTCTAATTTCTCTATCAGTGAGTTTGTTATCTGTGTACAGGAATGCTACCAAATATTTTGGGTATTGACTTTGTGTCCTGCTATACTGCTGTATTTGTGTATAAATTCCAGTAGCTTGTTGGGGAGTGTTTTGAGTCTTCTTGGTAGAGTATCATGTCTTCTGCAAATGATAGTTTAAGTTCTTTCTATAGCTATTTGTATTTCTCTCTCTTTTCTAACAGCTCTAAGTAATGATTCCAGGAGTATGTTCAATAGGAGTGGTAATAGAGGACATCTTTGTCTTCTACCAGATATGAGAGTAATAGATTTCAGTTTTCTCCTATTTAGAATTATGTTAGCCATTGGATTGTCATAGATGGATTTTATCAGATTGAGGTATAGGCCATCTATTACAATTTTCTATAAGACTTTGAACGTGAATGAGTGTTGGACTTTGTCAAAAGACTCTTATCCATCAATTGAGATGATCATGTGGCTTTTGAATTTTGCTCTATTGATATAGTGTTTTAGATTTATAGATTTGCAGATGTTGAACCATCTTTTCATCCCTGGAATGAACCATAACTGAGCATAGTGTATAATCTTCTTGATGATTTCCTTTGTTCTATATATGAGGACTTTAGTGTGGATATTTGCACCTATGTTTGTGATGAAGATTGGCCTGTAGTTCTCTCTTTTAGTTGAGTCTTTCTCTGGTTTTAGTATCAATATTATATGCTAGATTTCTGAGATCTTGACTATTATATGTCTGGATGTGTTTCTAATTGGGTTAATGTTATTTGGAATTCTATATGCTTCAGTTATTGAATGCCAGATTGTTTCCCCATATTTGGAAAGTGTTCTGCTATTTATTCCATCCATATTCTTTTTATATCATTTGTATTGACTCCTTCTTTCTCCTTGATGCCTATTAGTCTCACGTTCATCTTTGCATTATCTTGCAGATGTCGAAATATATTTTTCTGCATCCTAGTTGTTTTTAGAGATCCTTTCTTACCTTTTCACTGGCTATGATGGTGTCTTCAAGATCTGAAACTCTATCTTCACTTTCATCCAAACTGTTTTACCAGCTTGTGATTGAGATTTTATTTTCTTGTATATCGCTTTGAAACTGCTTCATGCAATCTACTTCTTACCTGTACTGCTCATCCAAGCATGCCACTGTTTTTCTATTGTTCTCTAATTTTTATCAGCATCTTCTTAGAGTTGATTAATTCTTTCATTATAGTTAGTTTTCCTTTTGAATTCAGAGGTTATTTGTGATCTGATTTCCTCTATAGCTTTCTGCAGTTGTTTCTTTACTTGAAACGCTGTTAATTCAGAGTTTTCAAGTGTATCATTACCAGTTTCTTCTATGCTAATGTGTCCTGCTTTTGTTCTGGGTGGGCTCAGGGCCTGAGGTTGAAATTTGTGCCCTGTTTTTGTCATGATGTATACCACTATCCTCTGACCTTTGCTGTAGAGTTTTGGTGTAGTTATACCCTTAGCACCTACTGAAATTCTTGCCCAAGAGAGATTATATGGTTAAAGCAGTTATAGTTTTGTACTTAAAGAACAACAGTTAGGAACACAAATAATGAGTAGCGATATTTAACAGTTAACAGACCTTTGTAACTAATGGTTTTGTATTTTAGACAGTAAGAACAAACATTATATCTGTGTAGCTGAGCAGATATTAAACTGGGGATTTGTATTTAACTTAGTTCCCCTAAGTTCTGTCTGATCACCTCCCTTTGTTGTACCTGGCACCTTCCAAGCATTCTAATTCACCTGGTTATCTGTTTCCCCTCTATAGACCAAGAGAAAAAGAGTGAAGACCCTCTCATAGCTCTGGGTCTAGCAAAGTGTTTCAGCTTACTGGTTCCGGATCTACCAAGTTTAAACTCATACAGATATGCCTAGCTTGGGTCTGGCTGCTGTCCTCAGCTTTTTCCTGCTGCAGCCTGTGGGACTGAACCCCACATACAAGCCAGGGCTGGGCTGGTCCTGGAGGGTCCAGGAGCATGGAGCAGTATGTCCCATAGATGCTGGGACTGGGCTTGGTCTGGAGAGACGCAAAGCTTGTAGCAGAAGGTCTCACACATGTCAGGCATGGGCTGGGTCTCGAAGGCATTGGGTTGGTGCAGAGCGTGTGCAGAGTGGGTCAACACAATTTTCAAAACTTTGATCATGTACGTTCAGGATAAGGTAGCAATCCAAGTCTTTGTTGTTTGGTACAAGGATCTACAGGTTCTAAAGGATCTCACTATGTAGATTGGACTCGCAGAGATTCTATTGTTTTTAGCCTCCCTAGCACTAGGATTATAAGTACATACCACCAGGCCCAGTCTCAGTTGCCACTCAGCCTTTCCCCTGTGGTGGAGTTTGCAGTGCTTGTGGTGCCCGGGATCGAACCCTGGCCTCTGTGCTCTATCTAAGCAGGTACTTTAGTCCACTGATCTGACTAGTCCCTGATCCAAGTTTTGTAATCTGGACTAATATCATGTTATGACTCATATAAAAATAAAATTAAGATATGTATATATGAACTAATTTAATATTCACATTTTGAAAACTAATCTTGTTCCTATATTTTCCTTAATAAGTGTTGAACAAAATTTACTTATCTTTTAAAAATGATTTACTTATTTATTTATTTGATACAGGGTGTCACTCCACAGTTTAGATTAGTGGTAATTCTCCTGTGTCAGCCTCTTGCAGGTGTTGAATTATTTTTTCTTACGTACTGGATGTTTTTTAAAAGATCCTTTCTTACTCTTTCACTGGCTGCAACTGTGTCTTCAAGGTCTGAAACTCTATCTTCATTTTCGTTCATTCGGCTCTGCCAACTTGTGATCGAGATTTTATTTTCTTGTATAGCTCTTTGAAACTGTTTCATGCGATCTATGTCTTTCCTATATTGCTCTATCAGGGAATCCATCATTTTTCTATTCTCTTCTAATTTTTTATCGATGTCTTCTTTAATAGTATTGAAATCAGCCTCTCCAACGCTGAGATCACAGAAATGAACCACCACACCTAGTATCAGTGCAGCAAGGCATGCAGTGCCAGAAATCAAACCTAGATCCTTATTCTTACCAGGTAGATATGTAGACCACTGCCCTATCTCCCTGGCCCTGGCATTATGTTTATTTGTAGGTTGTGTATATTTCAGGAGAGGGTATGTGTACAAAGCTGGCGAAACAATAAATGCTTTCAGTTTTCTGTTTCAATTTGACAAGGTTATAATTATTTAGTCAAACACTACCTCAAGTATTTCAGTCCAGATATATTCACAAGTAATGGAAATCTGTTGAATTTAAATAAGAACAAATGCCCTAAACATCTGGGTCTTGTTAACTAAGTTGAACTCCTTCAGAGCACTGCAGCGATTTCTAAGGATGAAGTCACTTATATGGAGAGGAGATTCACCTCATGAGGAAGTCCTCCACAGTATCCTTCCTGGTGGCCTATGGATCTTTGCACTCCTAAGTGCATCCCTTGCAATGACTCTCTTAAAATATAACTCCTGCTACTGATATTTCTCAGGTTGCACACAGACAAATAGGATTGGCAAAAGAAAATTATAAGGTTCTAATAGATATTAAATCTACCTAAACACTTTTCACAAAAAAAATAGTGTGTGCTTATTTCTCTTTAAAGGTAACTTTGACCAGACAAGAAAGAAATATGTTAATATGACCATTTGACTGTACTAACCTACCTATTAAAGAGCAGTGGTTTCTATTTTATTTTTTCGTATTTTTTTTAAAGTGCAATTTTTTAGTTTGTTTTGGGGTTTTTTGTTTTGTTTTGTTTTGTTTTGTTTCTCTTTTTTTAGAGAGATCCTGTGATTGCTCTGTTAGAGAACTCCTAGGTAGTGTTTCAAAGTATTATGAATGACATTGTTTTCCTGTTTTCTTTTATAGTGGATTCATTGTTGGTGCTACACTAATACTTTGCTTATCTCTGTTCATTCTGTAGCCTGTTATTTTGTTCAGTTTCTTGAAAAGGCCAATCATATTCCACAGATACTACAAAATAATCTCCTAAAATTTCCATTGGTCCACAATATTACCCCACAATATGCAAAGCAATCCCAAGCAACAAGAGCAATGAGTTAGGCTGCAAAATTGCATATTACAAGTTACACTACAAAGCTACAACAATAAAAATATCATGGCACTTGCATAAAAGTAGACACATAGGCTAGCAAAATAGAATAGAAGGCAGAGAAGTATCCTGGTATATATTTAGCCATCAAATTTTTGAAATAAAGAGTTAAAAAGTAAATACTAGGGAGAAGAGATCCTGTTTAATAGTGCTGACGAAGCTGCTTATCCATGTATAGGAAATCTAAATTAATATCTATCATCCTGTACTAAAATAAAATTTGAATGAGTGAAAGGCATGAGTATAAAACTATAAATGCTGATTCTGGAGATTATAATGTAAAATTTTGAAGACATGAGCATAAGCAAAGATTTTTTGAACAGAATCCAAATTACATAAGAAATAATACCAAGAACTCTCAAGTGAGATTTTTATCTATTTAAAAACTTCTACACAACATTTGAAATAGTCAATAGAATGAGGATACAATCATAGAATGAAAAAGTCCCAGTTATGTTTTGAACAGATAATATTTATAATATATGCAGAACTCAAAATATGAGATCCTGAAAACAAAAGATCCAGTCAAAAAGTGTACAGTGAAAATGAATAACCACTTCTCTCAAGAAGTACAAATGACCAATAAGGACATGAAAAAATGTTCAGCATATTTTGCCACTGGTAGAATCCTAGTGAAAACACTGGAAAGATTTCATCTTTATCCAATAAGAATGACCACCTTCAAGGATCTGCAAATCAACAAATGCTGGAGGGGTTATGGGAGTAGCCCTCTTACACTGTTGTTGTGGAAATATGCTAGCACAACTAACACAGAAATGAAATAGAGATTCCACAAAAAGATAAAATTAAAAATTCTATTTACCCTAGCTATTCCTTCTCTTGGCCAATATAGTCTCAGAAGAGTTAATATTGTCATTTTACAGTGAAACATGCACACTGATATTTATAAAAGTCTGATTCAAAATAACTAAATTATGGAAGTAGAATATATGACCATCAGCAAATGAATGGATAAAGATAATGTGACATAGTCATAAAGAATAAATATGAGCTACTTATAGAAATACGAATGAATCTGGAAAACATAATGCTAAATGAAATGCATCAAATATGGAAAGTTAAATATTGCATGGTTTCTCTTATATGAGTCAATCAAAATATAAATAAAGTGGAAAATAAAGGAGAGCACTGGTAGGAAATAGACTTTTGGAGATAAAAAGGGATCTGGGTAAGGGGAAAAATTATCATGATGTGATTAGATAGATAGATAGATAGATAGACCATAAAATGGTTGTAATTAATATCCATTACAAACATATGCTAATAAAGACATTTTCTAAAAAAAGAAAGAATGGTAACTTTTCATATTCTAGTGAGCTCAGAAGCTGAATGCCACAGAAATTGGGGTTTCATCTGCTTCAAGGGGACCAGTCACTGAGGAGTAGATCTGGAACAATTAATCTTTCATTTCTGCCACTGTTCTCTCTCTGCGTTTTGGCCACCTCAAGACCATCAGGTTAATGCTTGAGTCTTCCAACTGTAGACTGAAATTTCTGAGATTGTGAGCCAATATAAATTATTCCTTGTTTAAATATTGGGTGTTGGATATTGTATCTCATGACGATGAATTTGAATAAAACACCTTATAATTATAAATGGAAGACTACTTAAAATGCAATGGTAAAGAAATGGATGATGCTTAAACATAGGATTGTGTCATCTTAGGTAATAAAGTTTCACATTTGAAAATTAGCGAGTACAATTCACTTTATTCTTGTTCACATTCATTCATGGTAACTGTTTTCTACACCTTAGTTTGAGATGCTTCCATACTGCTAGAGTGTAAGACATACATTTTGTAGTTTCAGGATTGTGAGGTAACACACATCTCATTTTCCTTGGCAAGAACACAAATTTCACACTTTCTGTAGGACAGGCTGTATGACAGTGGAAGAAGCATTGATTTTCATTATTAAATTTCCAGATGAATGATACTGGGCACTCAGATAACTTTTTTGTTCACATTTATTTTGGTAAAAGGAAATTAACACCTTGAACACAGAGATATAGAACAAATGAGAAGGAATATGTGTTTTAACATCTAGATCTACCCCAGACACTTATACATATTCAATTTATACATGATCAATGCACTTCATTTCAGGAATCAGCTAAGTATTGTGGAAGAAGCATATGACTTAAACAATTTGGCAATATTTTGTTGGCTGAATCATAAAATCACCAAACGATCTTCCTAAAAATACAAACTTATTTTGAGTTCTGAGTCCTGACATCATCATCTTTAGAATGAAAACCATTATTTTCTGTATCATGCATTAAAACTTAAAGACTGTGTGATAGAAGTTACAGTCTTTGAAAGGCACAAAATGAGTTCTATTTGTCAGTGTCAATATTCTTGGTAGTGCTGTTCTACATATCAATATTAAATGTATTATTTTATGTAATATTCTGGTATATATGTTATAGATTTCATTGACTAATTGAGAATGTTCATAATAAATAAAAAAGTACTTTTGAGCCGGTCGTAGTGGCGCACGCCTGTAATCCCAGCACTTGGGAGGCTGAGGCGGGAGGATCGGTGCGAGTTAGAGACCAGCCTGGGCTACAAAAGTGAGCTCAAGGCCAGCCTCAACTGCATAGGGAGACCCTGTCTCAAAAAGACAAAAAAAAAAAAAAAAGTACTTTCGTTTCAAGAATTAAGTTACATGAACAAGGAGCTTTTCATTTAAAACTATGAGTAATTATTCCAAGTTTGTACTTAGTAGTTCTTTCTATATGTTGGAATGATTAGTTTATATAAGGAGGTAGATGAATAGTGTTGTGTATGGTACATACTACAGTTACTTTTCAGCAGCTTTCTTACCACAGTACTTCTGGGATCAACAATCTTGTCTTCAACTTGAAGTATGCCTCAGGATATTAAAGTAGTGGAGGTTAATTCTATCTGGAAGTTAAGAAGCAAATGTATTTTTAAAATTATTTTCTGTGAACTTTACTCTCTGGAATATGTTTTCATGTATTTTATACCTCAGTGAGGTTGTACAAAACTGTCCTTATTTTGCATTCGTCTTTATTTAGCCTCAACTTGCTTATAAGTAAATTAGAGAATCAATAGATCCTCTACCAAAACTTTTAACATAATTATATAATGGAGAAGTTTGAGCTTATAGAATTTAAATTCAAGAAAATATGGCTTTGAATCTTAACTCTAAAGTATGCTGTTTGTGTTGTTGCACAAGTTTCAATCTCTCTGATTTGTAGGCTTTACCTGAATTACTTAGGATATGAAAAAATTAGTACCATAAGATTACTGTAATTACTAAATAAGAAAAATCAACCTTTCCTTCAGAATAGATTTTATTGACATTTTAATCTTCTGTCAATAATGACACCCTATAATTGTAAGATAGTTGTATTTTTATTTTTTATTAGTATATGTTTATAGTACATAATGATCACATTCTTTTGGGGAATTTGATGCATATAAATATTAATCTTTATTTTATTTTTAATCCTGTCACTTCAATAAATGAACTAAACTATTGAATCCACAATAATTATTACAAGCTGAAAGAAATAGTGAAAAGAAAATATGCACTCAGGTTGGAGCAAGCTGTGCTGAAATTTCATCTCTGCTATTTGAGAATCATGGGAATTTTATAATCTTTGAACTCTTTTTTTAATTGGAAATGGTGCGTTAGTTATATAATGGCTACAAGAATATTAAATAGTTACTATTCCATGAATGTTACTAAAGTGAGCTAGCATATAAACTCCAACTGACTCAGTACACATTATGTCTTGTTGCCAGAGATCTTCCAAGAATCTTCCAATATTTTCTTCTTGGGAATTATTTCTCCAACGATTTAACCTAGTGCTTTCCTTTCTGCAACACACTCTATCACTGGTTGTCTCTAGATCAGTGTAGGTAAATGAGATAAAACTAAAAAAAAAAAAAAAAAACTTCTTAACTTTAAAAGTAATACACCTTCACAAGTTTTCCTTTTAAGTAGAGTTGGGGAGCTCCTAGAAAATAATAAGAAAATGTGTTTTATTGGTGGATGTGGTGGCACAGTGCCTGATATTCTCTTTAGGGAAGATACACAGTGCTGAGGGCATTGACTCCCATTAACTCAACATCTCTCATTATGTATTGTCCATCACTAAAGAACCTGACTCACCAAAGCTTAGGACTCTTCCTGTGGACAGCCTGGTTATAGTGACTGATCTGTATGAGTATGCAGTGGCCCTGCTGCCAGTGGTGGCCATCTCTATGGAGTCATCCAGTCTCCAGATAAGTAAATCACAAATAGATTCACCCCATTACCTGAGCCTGTCTCCCTGACTCTTGTAGATGTTGGTCCTAGAAACATCTTCTAAAGAATGCAAATATTTACTCATGGAAATCTGACTTGGCAAGCTCTCCTTACCTGCTCTCCCCTTTGTAAGGCTTTATGTCTAGTCCAAAAAGTATGTGTCTACCAACTTTCCATTTGGTTTTGTTGTTATTGACATTAATAAAATTTTTATCAGCTTTGGAATAGGTGATGTTTTGATTTGAGATTGTACTATTGTAAATTTGCTCTGCTTTTGTGCCTTCATGGTTGCAGTAGATATGTGTGAACTAAAAAAAAAAATTATAAAATGAACAAAATCTTTAATCACAGAGAAGGAAAAAAATTCAGTCTTGAAATAGTATAGCTTATAAAGGCCCTTCCGCTACTGTTAAAATAAATTTGTGTGTCCCCAGTTTAAAATCATATATTAAATTCCTAATGTTTAGTGTCTCAAGGTATGACTTCATTTATAGATAAGGTAATGAGATAATAAAGAAAAGATGAAGTTATGTGGGATGACACAAATCTAATATAATTGGTACCCTTATAAGAGATTAGAACACAGGTACACAAAATGAAGTGATATGTGGACAAAAAGAAAGAGTGACCATGTTAGGCATGGTGGCACGTTCCTATAATCCCAGCACTCCAAAAGCTAAAGCAGGAAGATCAACACAAGTTTAAGGCAAGTCTAAACTACATAATGACTTCAATCCAACCTGAACTCTATAGCTCTATAGTAACAACTTCTCTCAAACAAAAGCAGGAAAAAACAAAATAGTGAAAGAGAGATGACTCTATCCATTCCCTGGAAAGGTCTCAGTTGAAATTGCCCTTGACGCCTTGCTTTGAGACTTCCAGCCTTCAAGAAAGCCTTGAGAAAAATCACTTTCAGTTGGTTAAACCACTAATTTTGTAATACATAGTAATAAAATTAAAGAAAATAAAAAGAGAAAACCCTCAGACATTTATTGATTATAACAGTAATGTCAAATTCCCACAAATTTTCAAAAGTAAGTTCAGGTTATACACAATGTGGTAAATTAATCCGGCTTTAGCTACCAGTAGTACGAAATTGGCACAAAAAGATAATGTTGAAAGACTTGCAATTCAAAATAAATGGCCTAGAAAAGTACTTTCCTCTTCCTCTCCTTCTTCTTCTTCTTCTTCTTCTTCTTCTTCTTCTTCTTCTTCTTCTTCTTCTTCTTCTTCTTCTTCTTCTTCTTCTTCTTCTTCTTCTTCTTCTTCTAATTCTTCTTCTAACACAGTATGTTTTTGAGAGAAAAACAAAGGTATTCTCAAATATGTGAACACTGAAAAATGCTAAATATGTTTAATTTTTTTTTGAAAAAATTAGTTGAGTATGGCAACCAATGAGATATTAAAATAAGAAGTAATGGTAAGTATCACAATTAATTGTAAACATCTTCCATAAATTATAGGTTCATGACATAAATATTTTAAAAGATTTTGTAAAAATTATGTGATGCTAGTTCTTACATAATAATACATTAAAAGCAATTTAGTAATATTTGGGCTCAAATTCAACTCATATTAATTTCATTGTAGCTTTTTAAAAATACATGTACATATTAATTCAATATAGACTTACCGAATGGCCAGTGTGTATCAGACACTGAATTACCTTCTAGAGACAGAAAATTCAATGAGATAGGTGAAATCTACATAGAATAATGGCTGATCCAAGACTGGAAGGTTTTTGGAGAAAACCCAAAATTCCATTAATTGACTTCTTTGCACTCATATTAATTCCAACAAATAGTAAACTAGAAATGTTATCAAATGGCCTCGTTTCTCCAGTAAACTTACTCTCTCTTTCTTTTAAATAAAATACTATATATATTCTCCTTGCATTGACATAACATAATTTTAATTTTTGACTTTGTAAATATATCTAAAAACTTAAAAAGAAAGGTTTAATTAATGTTTTAACTATTTGATCAATTTTATATGTCTATATCTGGTTGTCTGAGCCACAAATTTGATGACAACAGTATGTAGTATAATAGTTGTTGCGAATTTCCTGTTTTTGTTTTAAAATCCTTTATCACTTTTATTACTTTTTTTTTTTTTTTTTTTTTGAGACAGGGTCTTGCTATGCAGTTGAGGCTGGCCTTGAGCTCACTTTTGTAGCCCAGGCTGGTCTTGAACTTGCACTGATCCTCCTGCCTCAGCCTCCCAAGTGCTGGGATTACAGGTGTGTGCCACCACGCCCAGCTACTTTTATTACTTTATAGTGCTTTAATTTTTCCTTTGTTCTATTTGTTTGTTTCCATTAAAAGCAAAACAAAACTCAAATCTGTAATACGGAACTGTATTCCCTTTCCAACTCCAAATCTGTGAATCTTTCTCATCTTTATCTTTCTAATATATTTTCTTTCTACAGACTACACTATCAACTTAGCATCACTGTTCTGAACTACTTGTGAGAATCAAATTTAAAACATTATTTTTGGAGCTGGAGATATATTTCAATGGCACAATTGCCTGTCTGACAAGCTCATGGTACTGAGTTTTATCCCTGATACCACACACACAAAATCAATTAATCAATCAATCAATCAAATTATTTTCACTTTTTCTCAGTTTGAGAGGTTCTCTTCATGATCTACTGATGCTCTTACTTGAATTTGTGTGTCATGGCAGGAACATGTGGCAGAGAATAACTACTAACTCTATGGCCAAGAAATTGGAGAGAAAGGAAGAAATTGACCAAGACCTCACTATCCTCCTCTAGAGTTTGCCCCCAGTAACCTAAGCACCTCCCACTAAACCCTACCTCCTAATATATTACCTCTGCACATGGCCACTCAGGTGACCAATAATTTAACCCACAGATCTGTGGTAGACACTTTTTCAAACAAGAACACTTCCAGATGACAGCTATTCAGGCAGCACAGCGTGTACAGTAGGATATCTTGGCTTTAAGCTCTGACTTCTCTGTTTGACAGAGGAGTATAGAGGGGTACATCACCTACTCTGTAGTCCTAGTTTGTCTTCATTAAATTAAAAACAGTGAACTCCTTCTCAAGTTATTGCTGTGGATTAAGTGAATTAACATTGTTAAAGTCCTAAGAGCAGTATCTACACATGGTAAGTGTTTAACAAATGTTAGACACATTAATAATTTATCATTGCAATGAAAGAGCTGTTCCCACTCTTATGTTGAGCCTGTTCTCCCTTTTGGACTCTACTTGTAATTTCAACTATTGTACTCAGACTGTACTGAATGCTGAAATCTAAATAGCTATGAAAAATTTCTATAGTAGATATTTCATGTATACATATACACATAGAGTGAGGTTACTGCATAGCTAAATATGACTTATTTTATGATGTTAGAGATTTTTCGTCTAATTTTGTACTTCATTGGTTTTATGTTACTTTAGGGTTACTAAAGGAATTAAGCATGTGTTTCTACTGAGATCTACTTTTACATGTATATGATATTTAATGTCATAAAAGATTGAAACACGCATAGATAAAATGTATTTTTAAAAAGATACACACCCTTAGTATAGAATTATTTACAAAAGACCTGTGCAAATGAGAGATCCTGCAGCTTAATTTTTGTTAGCATCAATTTGAAATATTGTCAACAATGATAAATGAAGTTGCTATCATCCCTGTACATAGCTGAAGAAAACTGAAATAATGAACAACTTAATTGGAATTTCTCTCCCATTTTCTGATAAAGAACATTGTCTCTTGACTCTATAATCGAGCTAGTTCTATCAGTGTAGGTTCCCAAAAGTTAATTCTTCTAATCAGTTGACTCTAGACAACTGTGTCATTATTATGACTTACTTTTTTTATTTTTGAAGTTTGCTGCTGCTATTATAGGTCCTATGGGGGAGTTCTTCATTTCTCCAGGATCCACAATCATTAGGAAACATGAGGGAGATTAAAGTATGCATCTCTTGTAAAGGAATGACTCCTACTTGATAAACAGGAGTGTTCAAATTCATGAGAGAAAGGATCTTTCTACTTTCATCTCAACATCTCACCCATTTAAACAAAAATAATTAATAGTTCTATCCATATTCATAGAAGCAAGTACTGGGCAAGTTAGCATGTGCCAGCTCATGGGAAGACTTCCCTGATGACAGAGCCAGAACCCTGCTCTAGGATACAAGGCCAAGAACAATTAAATTCAGACTTCTGAGTGATAGTGATAATTGAGAAATATAGACATAAAAAGTTCAATATTATAAGGAACAAAAGAGCAAGACTACTGGGGAATGAATGCTGTTTGGGCTCACAGTTAGGATGTTTCCCAGTCTCCCAAGTTTGGAAGGCCATTGATCATGGAGGTGCTACACTCATCCCATAGTGAGCCCACTACTCGCTGCTAGGAGGTGTGCTCTAGGTAGTTACTTCAGGCCTACTATTAGCCCTATTGTATGTTAGAAACTGGGAAAATGAGTAAGCCTATAAGGTATTCCAACTTTCTAAACATCATAATCAACAAAGAAAAGGAAAAACAGATCAAAATGAAGGTTAGTAGAAAGAAGTATGAAGAATTCTGTCATAAATCAATGAATTCTGAAGTAAAAGTTAGTAATACATGATCTGCCTTTTTTAAAAGTTTGATTTTTTATCATTTACTTTTGTGTTGGTTTTTATTTTTAAAAATATTCCATTTCAAATGTTATTTGTCTTGATCACTGAATTTTTATCTTATTATCTAATGAGATAAAATAAATAATAAAATAAAATAATCCTTTTGTAGTAGTCAGCCATAAAAGTTGACGAAATAAAATAATAAATATCTCATTATTTATACATATGAGTAAGCGTTATTGGAAAGGGTCCTGTCCCACCCCTCAAAATGACAATATGGCCAGGATCACTTTAAGTAGTTGTTTAAAGTAAAATGAGATCATAAGGTTGGGGTCCTAATTTGATAGACTACTCTTTGAGTAAAAGAAAAAAAGAACATGCATAAGGAAAGTCTTTGGGTAGACCAAGCAAGTAGGTTGGGCATCTATCAGTCTGGAAGAATGACCCTAGGGGAGACCAGTTCTATATCAACTCACTTAGATTTATAGCCCCAGAACTATGAGAAGTAAATTAATGATGTTCAAAGCACTCAGCTGTATTATTTTGTTATGATAGCCCCAGCTGAAAAGCTAATAATGGTAAGAAGATTTTTATAAAAGATGCATCATCATTAGTTTAAAGGTCAAAAGGATGTGACCTTTTAGCATAGCTAGTGATGAAAGGTAAGCCTAAAAATTTGAAGAATAGAATAGAAAATAGGAAAGTGATATTTTGTACAGAGGTGACAATACATATTGAGGGAGATATGTACTCAAGACTAAATTTCATCATATGAGACAAGGAGCTAGCAGAGCTGAAATGGTCTTTGACCATAGCCTAGTGACCTAATTTTGTTTCCTTTTTTGCTTTTCTTTTTCTTGTTGGAAATAATTAGAAAAACATTGAAATTCAAATTTAAATGTCCATGTAAAGTTTATTGGAACAGAATTACACTTTTATGCTACAGTCGCACAGATGAGTCTCTGTGATATAAATCTCTACTATATGCATACTTGCTGTGAGAGGAAGAACGATGGAAAGATGGGTGAGAAAAAGGACAAGAAGAGAGGGAGGAAAGAGGAAAAATAGCACCCAATTAGATTAAGAACAGGAACCCTCAATTTAGCATTGACAAAACAAACCTACCAGGCTCTTCTGAAAGCTTATCTATCAAAGTACTACTGTAAAAGCTAGGTGGTCAGCCATCAAAGTTGATGCAGCTTTTTTCCAAACCAAACAGGAAACACATGCTCAGTTTGTTATAATACAAAACTCATTATAATAAATACACTCTGTAAACTGTCTCGGACAAAGTGCCTCATTTGCCTGCTTCAATAGAAGACTTGGCATACTCATGTTCATTAAAGCTTTGCATTGCAGTTGACACCCCACTGCTGAAATAACCCATAAACAAATTTGTGAGAGAATCATTAAGAGAGAATGAGTTATCACTTTGGAGGAATGTTTTAGATAAATGAAAGCACTGCCACATCAAAATTTGAAGTAATAATAAACCTTGTATCAAAATAGATCTACTTTGCCTAGAAAATAAACATGATTCAAACATTAATGATGTTCTTTTCTTAAATTAATCATTTGTACAGTTCAAAGTCCCCAAGTAGGTAGTGGATGCCTTATAAATATTCAGGGCAATTACTTCTGCATTACACACACACACACACACACACACACACACACACACAGCATTGACCAAAAGGGCTTATGTGCAGCAATATCTTCTCAGTCTTGACTGGAAACCAGAGAATAATGAACCTATTCTCTAACGGCTTTATTCCCATGAAGCATATGACCATATGTGTTTTCTGACATATGATTTTAAAAGGACAACTAGTTTCTCTGATAAAACTATAAGATTTGGAAAGACTATGGAATGAGAAAACAGGTGATACAACTATTATTTTTGCCATTGTCATGAAATCAATGTACATGTCCCACTCACAATGCATATGTTACAATTCCAGTCCCCAATGTTAAGGTAATAGGAGGTGACACTTTTGGAAAGTAATTAGGTCTTGAATATGGAATTGTTCTGAAAGAGTTTAGTGCCTTTTTCAAGGAAACCTCAAAGAGTTTCCTTTTTCCTTTCTGCTATCTGTGAGGAACAGATCCTCATCAGATAAGAAATCTTCCAACATCCTGGTCTTAAACTCCCTAGTCTCCAAAACTGAGAGAAGTAAATACTTGTGAATTAACAATGCTATAGACAGTATTTTTAAAAAATAACTAAAGAACTCTAATGAAATTTTCTTGGCTCTTTAACACTATAATTTATCATGCACCTATGTGTATTGTCTTTATTTTATAAGATGATGTTCTTTTGATTTTCAATTTTATTAATTTACTTTTCTGCTGTCTTTTTAAAAAATAACAGCAACACAAATAGATTCTAGGAACTTAGAGGTTTCTCAAAAATTAGATAATATTTTGAACCTGCTTCTTCAACAGTAAAATATGGTTTCAAGTGACAACATTAGATTACTGTAATGATCACATCAGAGAGTCTAAGTAAAATCTCTTAGTTCAGATACTAGCACAGTGTCACCATGCATGATAGCTTCCTGTTTACAATTGTGGAAAATATTGTTATTTAAATAAAATTTGAGACATAGCCCTGGGCCTGTGGGAAATTCATTTGACCCGGCAACCAGACCCAGGCCAGGCCTGTGAGCGAGACCTCTCTGGGTCTGCTGGAAACTCATTTGACTAGCAACTAACCTTAGCATGTGATTTAAACCACCGTGGGCCAGACAGAAACTCTTGTGAAATAGCAGCCAGACCCAGTGCATAATGTAGACCACTTATGGCCTGGTAGAAACTCATTCGACCAGCACCCAGGCCTGCTGCATGAGTGAGACCACCCTGGACCTTCCAGAAACTCATTCGACCCAGCAACTAGACCCACATGTCCAGTGTGGAAAACTGCCAAAGAACTCCCTGCAGAGAGACTAGAGATGATACTTACCCAGTGGATCCAGAAGCATAATATCTTGCCAGAGTTGCACAACGGGTTTGCCTCCATGGGCTACAACAGGAAGAACTGGAGCTCAGAAGACAGACCCAAGCCACATCCACCTGGATAACTTTTAACTTGGTAGATCCAGATCTGATGCTAAGGTAAGAATTCTACCAAAGCTCTAAACCAAAAATCAGAAGGCAGGGCTATACAAAATGACAAAGAGAAGGAGAAAAATGCACTCTCAGGTCCCAAGCCCAATCAGAACAAATATAAGAGACAATAGCATAGAAGAAATTGGAAATCACACACCAGGAATCTCTAAAATAATAACATCAGAAATAAACAACTGAAGAAAGGCATGGAGGAAATCAGATTAGAAATAATTTCTGAAGTAAAAAAAAAAGGAAGTGTTAAGTGCTTCTAAAGAAAATGATAAAATATAAAAGAGAACATAAAAATGATGGGACCCTTGAGTGAGCAATGTAGGAAGGCAATAGAATGTATGAAGCAGATTCAAAGTGCTATACAGGAACTTAAAGCCACAATCACAAGCTGGCAAAAAAGTTTCAGTGAAAGTGAAAAAAAGACTTTCAGACCTTAAAGACACCATTGCAGCTAGTGAAGAGGTAAGAAAAGATCTCTTAAAAGCAAGTAGGATGCAAGAAAAAATAAATCAACATCTATAAGATGATGCAAAGATAAACAACATAAGACTAATAAGCATCAATGAGAAAGAAGGTGTCTGTACAAATGACATGAAAAGAATATGGGAAAATGTAATAGCAGAAAATTTCTGAAACATGGGGAAATAATTGAGCAGTCAGGTAACTGAAGCATATAGAATTCCAGATAACATCAAATCAATTAAAACCTACCCAGATATATAATAATCAAGATCCTAGAAATTTAGCACTAAAAGCTGCTAGAGAAAAGAAACAGATAACATTTAAAGGAAAACCCATTAGAATAATGGTGGATTTCTCTTTGCAAACCATCAAGTCAAGAAGAGAATGGACCAAAGTATTTCAAGTGTTGCAAGAAAAAAATTCCAGCCCAGACTGAAATACCCTACAAAACTCTCTTTCAAGTTCATTGGAGAAGTGTTATAATTCCAGGACAAAGAACAAAAAACGTAACGTTGATTAAATGTGTTAATGTTTAATTGTTTGATCAATCTTATATACCTATATCTATTAATCTAAACTGATCTGATGATGAAAATATGTAATATAACTATTGTTAAGTTTATACGATAAAAATATTAAATCATAAAAAAGAAAAAGGAATTAGTCCTGAAACTATCAGTCATTAACCCAAGCATTAACTTTGATAATAATAAACAATAAAAACAATCTCTTTATATAAAAAAAGAACAGCTAAAGAATTTTATGATGACAAAGCCAAACTTGCATAGTTTACTAAAAGATATTTTAGAGAAGGATCAAAATGACTACAACTCAGTGAAGGAAAATGGAAAGAACCCACGTAATAGGGCAAATGATTAAACACAGGAGAAAAGGAGGTACAAAAACAGTCTACCAACTTTTCTTTTGTATACAGCAGCAGAATATGTCCATCAGTATATTTTACAAATGGACTTCTCCTGCACCCTATGGGTCATGATTCAGTCTGACTTTACGAGGTGGATATCAAAGAAATAGCAGTAGATCAGTCCCCCAAGTGGCACCTGGCCACCAGTAAGCTTCATGGACACTGTCTGTGGCAACAACATGCTAGAACTTTGTGTGATATCCTATCCCCAGACTGTTGGAAGTTTTGGTCATCTATTTGCAATTCCAGTATTTATGTTATATTTTATTCTTAGTAATTCTTTACTACCATGGAAACTTTTTCTTAGTTGATATCTTTGTATATATTCACCTATTCAAATACTATGTGAATATTCTAACTTGATTACTGATTTGTACATATGATACACAACATTCTGGCCTCTAAGTTGGGCTCATGATTTGATCTGAATTTTTGAATATTATTTTGATATACTTCATTTAATTTTAATTAATTAATATTTAATTCATTTTCTGGATTGTTTAATTATACTTTTGTTTTATGATTCATAGTGTATCTCTGACGTATAATCTACTTATAAGACATAATATGATATTTTCTCCTATATTAGAAACTATAAAATATATATACATTTATATATATGTATATATACAGGATACATTTATATAGGATAGATATATAGCTATTTTGTCTTAGTTCATTGAGAATAAAGTTTGTAGTGATATTGTTTAGACAAGATACCAGGTCTGCACCTTTTCCTGTGAATACTATAAAGACAATAATATTAATGGTATTAATTGTAACCATTCTACTAACTTGTTTAGAAACTGTTTCATTGCTATTTTATCTTTTTTCTCATTAAGATGAATAAAAATAATAAATAAATAAATAAATAAATGCATATATACATACATAAATAGAATTTGATTATTTTTAGATCTGAGTATAGACTCCAGAATGATAGTACAGTTTCTCTGACTTTTCACAACACTCTCCTATGACTATAATAGCACTTTTAAATGTAAATATGTTTACATAGTAGCTATGACAGATCTACATACATTGTAAATATTGCTAAACAAAAATATTTGTTAGTGCAGCCATAGATATTACATTAGAGTGAGAAAGAAGTGTGCTTCTTTAGAATTTATTAGTTTAGGCCTAATTCTATGGATGGTGGAATTTTACAGCGCCTTTACTTGTTACAAAGAACAGAATGAAATGATGGAATAACTAGGCATATTCTCTTCCTTTTTACAAATGCTGAGAGTCTGCTCAAGCAGGAACAACTATGAGGTTAAATATATACCCTTCCTCATTTTTGTATGAGGAAGGTTAAATATACACCCTTCCTCACACATATACACCACATATTTTGTCATTGTGGTAGGAGGGTTTTCTTTCATACTTTTCTTTTGTCTTTTTGAGACGGGGTCTCACTATGCAGTTCAGGCAGGCCTTGACCTCATTTTTGTAGCCCAGGCTGGTCTTGAACTCACACTGATCTTCCTGCCTCAGCCTCCCAAGTGCTGGGATTACAGGCGTGCGCCACCACTTCCATCTTCTTTCACATTTTTAAAATGTATTTGTTGATTACTTTCTGGAAGCCTAATCTAAACCTACGTAGCTCATTTATTAATAATGCCAAGGAGATCTCACTACCTGACCTTACTAAGCAGATTCTACTTTGCAACCCATGTAATATTAGGCTATTGTATAAAGAAGAATAAAAAGGAGAACCATTCTCGGCCCAGAAGCATCTATTTCTAAATTTGGATAAGCCAGTTGTTTCAGTCACTTGTGTGACTATAACAGAATACCACAAACTGGCTAATTTATAAATAATGGAACATTGCTTCTCACAATTCTGGATGCCGAATAGTGAAAAGTTATGGTAGCGCATCTAGCCTCTGGCGATGTTCTCCTTGCTGTGTTTTCCCATGTGGGGAGGTAGAAGAGTAGACAGGCTGAAGCATGTTCCCTCCACTTTCATAAGACACTAATCCACTCATGAGGGTGGGACCCTCATTCCCTAGTTACTGTTCTAAAGCCTCATCTCTTAATATCAACAAAATAGAGACTGAAGTTGAATAGATGAATCGGGGATCCATTTAGACCACAACATTAACAGAATGTTAGCAGAAACAAGCAGCAGGAGCAAGCTTCTGTGTCATCAAATTTAGCACTTTCTCGGATAAAATGAAGAAAAAAATATTTTGTTTCTCCCAGCGTCAACTCAAATATGTTCAAATAAGTTCAAGTCCTTTAGGGCTGCTGTTCAGTTTTAAGTTGCACAGGAAATATCCAGGATCCATCCATATGCCTCCCCTGTGGCCCATGAATGTTAGTGAAGCATTCCTTCTACTGATGTTCAACAGGATAAATAGAATTAAGCTAATCAACAAACTCCTGAAAAGCTTTAATCGGAAGGAAATTTCATTGTAAATTTCCTTATGTTCTCACTAACTATTTTTGTTTGATTGACATTTCCATATATCCATGCAGATGAATAATTTACTTTCAGATGAGATTGATCATGTCTACATACAAGCATGTATTTGTTTATGCAGTCCTTGCTGCTATCTTTTTGGCATAATGGGTGAAAAATATTTCACACAACATACGTCTTGGACATTAGGTGATTTAATAATTACTTCATGCTGAAAGAACAACTAAGAAAAAGAAAGATCTACAACAAAAAGGTAGTATTACACCACTCATACATTTTATTGAACAATGAACTCATTTTAATGGACACTTGACAATAACTGTAATAAGTTCTTTTGCTTTGTATACATTTTTATATCTTAAAAATAAACCAAATGTAAAAATTAAATATATTTTCCTAATACAAAATTTTTGTGTATTAAAATTTCCTGGATCTAAGACATTATGGAAAAACGTACAAAAAAGTAGTATGTCCAATTGCATGTTATTACTAAGTAAAATGAAACATCACAAGATTAAAAAAATAAAAAAGATGGAAATTTGGGCATGGCAGTGCACACCTGTTTTTCCAGCACTTGGGAGGCTGACAACAGGAATATTACAAGCCTGATCTGGGTAGTGAGATCCTGTAGACCCTATACTAAATATATAAAAAAAGACAGAAAAATACCCCCAAGTGTACATGTTATATAAGATGTACAAGGACCTATCTTACTATTATTTCCCACTTACCAATTTTCTTATAAGATTTTATTACTTTCATAACAAAACAGGATGTGTTAAAGAATAACCATCTTGAACAGAGATACCAAATATTCCTGTACACATTAAGTTGAATTGCAATTGCCAAGCTATTAGTCTGTGCCAAGCCCAGACTAAATAAGGTTAAATGCTTCACATATGTTTTCACAATCACAACCATGTTCCACAGAGGATCACACAGACTCTAGAGTTAGCAGCAAATCTGGTGAGAGTTCATCAGCAAGTACCGTCCCCTTCTTCTGAGTATTTAGTCAAGGCCAATGGGTTATTGTTGTCTGGGATGTAGTTTGAAAAGGGTATTATGTCTCAGACAAAGTGAAAATTGTAGGGAGAAAAGATGGAGAGCTGTGACTGAGATCCCTGAATTGTTTACCTTTAGTGCTGTTTCTCCTCTTACAATTGATTAAAATCTAACATCACAACCACATCTTTCGGGTGAGAATATCCTGTGAATATTAACATCTTAGTAGTAATAAGATTCTTGGCGAGGTGGAGTCCTTATTGCCTGTTGTGCTTTCTATTGTCTGAGATGAGGTAAGAGGGAAGAGCAAACAAAGTGTGTGATGCAGAGGAGCTCATGCACACCAGCTGCTTGAAGCTTCATGGTTTAGATAAGTTTGTGCAGGGATGACATAGTTTGATAATCATAACACTCTCTGAAGAATTTTTTTAAGTTCCATTCTAAAAAGTTGCCTATATAATGCCAAGGCTCTAAGCATATTTACATAATTTAATATAAAATGCATGACTTTTTGAGAAATCACCATATGTGAAGTATAATTCACAGTAAGTGACACCCCCAGCCAGCATTCTGACTCACTTATTATCAAAGACAACATATATTTGCAATGAGCAGTGAACATGGCAGTGACTTTAGAATAGAGGAAGCATCAAAGGAAAAACATAGTATCATTTGGTCCATCCTCTTATTTGTCTTTGATGTTTTCTTTTTCCCTTTCTATTTTCCATAAGATCATTTTCTAAGTCCAACCTTGAGAGCATCAAACATACACTTGTGCAAAATAGAGCAGATGCCATCATGACAACTGCTAGCCTTCATGCCTTGTTGTTTGTAGGAACAAAATATAATTAAGCCTTGAAATATAGGATCTAGTTACTAGGCAGTTAATGCTACCTAGATATATCTTAGGTTTCCTGGAAGAAGAGGGAAAATAATACAAGCAAAAGCACCACTGAGTGCTGGACTATAAGGTGGCTAGTTATGAGAACAAGAGCCTATTTCTGTGGACTGCATCATAATAGGCACAGAATTCTGTCCACTTCTTTGTTTCTCATAACAGTGACACATTGAAGCATTGTTATCAGCATCCAGTGCATGCATTACCATTTCCATTTATATTTCAGAAACAGTTTGTCCCTTACTATAATTTCTCTATTGTAACAAATTGCATTTTTTTGGTAATTGTTCTACATTTCATTTTGGAAGTCCCCACTCTTTGTCCTTGGCTACAAATTGGAGAAGTTCTCTGGCTGTCCTTGTTTATGCCTCCATCTATCAAGAGCATTAGTCATTTTATCATGGTTTTTGAATGGTCCTGGCTACAAAATTTTAGCTTCTGCTTCCCCTCCTGGCCTTTTGTCTATTTCAGAGCTACAAAGTGGTGATGTAAATAGCATGTAGGCCAAAGGCACATCTAAGAACTGGGTCATGCGGGGCAGAAAAAACCTCGGAGAATAGTTTTCCAGAGTCTGAAATGTTTTCCAAACAAATTCTGTCTTCTTAGTTAAAGTTAAAACTTTATGGCTTTACTAAGAATTATGCTTAGAACTAATGAAAAGGTGATACCATAGATATTTTCTGCATTTAGTTCTAGGCTGCAGAAAAATGTAAGACAAATGTAATTTTAACTTGTTTTCTGAAAAAAATTTTAGTGACCTAATCAGGAAAAGAATCTAGCATTCTTTTTATGAATTTGAGCTTGCATTATCTTTACATTCTTATTACAGAATTTAGGAAACTATGCTACATATGATAAAAAGAATCAATAATCCAGAAGTCTTTTTTAGTTTTTTTTTTATGTATTTGATACAAAGGTTTCACTATGCAGCTGGGACTTATAGTGATCCTTCTGTTTTCAGCCTCCCCAGTGCTGGGTTTACAGGTGTGTACCACCATTCCTGGTCTCAGTGGCTGGCTCAGCTCACTTAAGAGCAAGGCTGACACAGCATGTGGTGCATGGGATTGAACCCTGCACTTGCCTAGGCAGGCACTTACTCTGCTGAGCTGTCTCACTTGCTCATTTTTAGTCTTTAGATATTTGTTTGATGATAAGTGGTTGGTTAGTTTAAATATGAAAGGCACTTCAGCATTTCATTTAAGTTTTGTGAATGATATTCAGCTTAGTTCTACCTATACTCCCACCAAGTATATCATTTTCCAAAGATTTTATTATAAAACATGTGTTTTCCAAGACATTGTGTCAAAAATAATGTTCTAAAAACAAAATGTGCTTTATACACTAAGTATTATATATTTCTCTTGCAGTTTAATAAAAATATTACATACGATTTTTTCACATTTGCATAGTGACCTACGAGACTGTTTAATTAAACATTCTTTTTAAGGGCCAAAATCAAAGTATTTTTCTTTGTTTCTCAGGTCATCTTATTTTAGTGGCAATTGTTTTCTACAGGAATTGACATCTGATTCATCTGTGTATCACCACACATTATCTAGCTGATTGTTTTCTCAAACAATCCTGAAGAGGGAAATGCTGATTAGTCTACAAATGCATATTTTCTTTGAAAGAAACATTTCTAGTTATTGTGCTTATCACATCTACATTTATTCAAAAACCAAACAAGGTACAATGAGAAGAAGAGTACTACAACATATTATCATTTATTCATTTTCTTCTATCCATAAGCTATATTAAAACCTAAATAATGTTTCTGTGAGTTGGTACATCTTAATATAAATATTTGAATATTCATTAACTTCTTTGATTCCATTTTTAGAGTTAGTAGCATTGAAAAACCTCTTAGTGTGAAAGGAACTTTGGAGCTAAGATGGACAAATGGCTCCCTTGTTCACATTAGGGTGCCAAACTCATGAGATATTTTTACATAGTCCAAGTACCCTGTACTTCTTCTTAGGTATCTAACAGTCTCTGTAGTATTTAACAAAAAGTTTTTTATATATTAGTAAATTATTTGTACAACAAAACTTTTCTTAGAAGCTACTTTTTTTCAGGGAAACCATTCTTAAGAGCAGACCCATCCCTTACATTTCTCTTGGAAAATTTGTACTTTAACATTACAGTAGCTGGCTGTACATCTCCATACCTTTTGCTGAGGGATTCAGGAAGCAGTCTGTGTACTGACCCACTTGGTTTGATGACTGACAAGAAGCATGCATGAGTGTAGAAACGTCAGAATGGTACTTGGACCCACCTTTATGCTCCATGAAACACCTTTAACATATGTCTATCTGAGCAGCATATACTGGTGAGTAGACTCTCACTACTCCAAGATTTGTTTTAAAAAAGGATTTTTTTTTCATTTTTCTAGTACAAGAGGCACAATTCAATAAAATAACACATGATAAAATAGATGTATGAGTTTTGGAAGAGATCAAAAGTGAATCATTGTATCATTCATACATGAATGATGAGATTCATTACAGTAAAATAATTGCTTTTATAACAAAAGTGTTGTGGTGAATCATGACAGTGATGGTGATGGTGATTATCATGGTGGTGGTGGTGGCTTTGACCCTGGTGATGTGAGCCAAAGTTCCTATGGCAGAGAAATGGAGCAAGAATTAGCTGATGCAGGCACAGGGAATGTAGACCTCCTCGAGGCCAGTGAGGAAGAAAATAGCAGTAAAAGTACATATCTCCCTAGCCAACATGTTGCAAAAAGGCCATGGAACAATCTAGTGTAAAAAACTAGGTCTGAAAATATCATAAGGGTTTTGTCAGTAGTGAATCACTTTGGAAAGAATGCTAGCACTGCCACTGTCATTCAGTGTTGAAAACTGCAACGGATGAAATGCTGCAAGATGCTGTGAAATACACAAATATCAAGTAAAACGTTCCGCATACACGAAAAGCCATATTCAAAAACATATTTAACATGATCCCTTACTAGCTGAACTGTGGTCTTTTCATAGGCCAGCAGGGCCTGTACTTACAATGCCTTGCTTTCAGTGATCACAGTAGTGAAAAAGACTTATGGAAAAGTGGTGGGTCAAATACAGCACCAAACTTTATGTCCTTCTAGAAGTGAAAACAATATCCTTTGCTTTTTTTTTGTCTTTTTGAGACAGGGTCTTGCTATGCAGTTCACGCTGGCCTAGCGCTCACTTTCGTATCCCAGGCTGGTCTCGAACTCACACTGATCCTCCTGCCTCAGCCTCCCAAGTGCTGGGATGACAGGTATGTGTCACCACACCCAGCTATGCTTTCATTTAGACATTAATTCTGAAATTCAGCCATTGGGTCTTTATCTGTATGATAATAAACAGCATGATGTTGTGAACAGACTTGTTGCTTCCAATGTTGATGTTTAATCTAAATGCACATGAAGAATTTAGTAGATTATTTTATTGATATTTTATTTTTCTGTTAACTACACAGTACAGCGAAATCACAGACTTGTCAAGTATGCCCTACAAAAGGGCCAGGGAAGAAAGATGTGTACAGTAATGTAACCAATGCGTGTGTGTGGAATGTGATGTGATGTCATGTGTGCAGACTGCTTCAATGTGGTAATTGAAATAAAGATTCTTTTGTAGAGTACTATTGGTATTTTCATAGCAGCTTATGTAGGAAATGACCTCATGAATTCATTTTTAGATTTTGTACACCAAATACAAGACAATATTGAAAATTTTGACACTGAGGCCAGGGAGATAGCTCCGTGGCACAGTGCCTGTCTGACAAGTGTGAGGTCATGAGTTTGAACTCAGGTCCTGAAAAAAAAAAGAAGGAAAATTTTGATACTTATTTGTAAATTTTGTTATTCTTTTCTTGATAAGCACTCATTGGGAAATAAAATAAATCTCATAAAATTACAATTAACAATATAGCAATAGAAATACTCTAAGGAATAAAAGTGAGTCTGTCATACAAAGTAAGTCTTCCACTATACAAGTTAAAATGACTTAATTTAAAGCTTAATGGTAAGTAAAATTTATTATCTACTTAAGTTACTATGTACTTTATTCAGTATTATTATTCCAATAATACTGAGTAGGTCTAGTTTGCATAAGAAAATTAATTCAAGTAATGAGTAGATGTCCACAGGAACATTTGGGCAAAATGCAAAACTAAGTAGTCAGTGGCAAATTCCTTATCCTATGTGACCTCCCTTCATATCTTCATCAAAGTCTAATGTCAACTGTATTGCATAAAGGCAACCTATGCAATCTTTAAAGCTGGCTGATCTTAAGAAAGTGATTTAAGTATTCATGCCAGAAAAAGTACAATTTGAATAATTGTAAAGAATATTGCACTGAGGAGATAGATCAGTAGAATAAGTACCTGCCTGGCAAGCACGGGGTCTTGAGTTCAATCTCCAGTATTGGAAAAAAAAAAAAAGGATATTTAGTTCAATAAAAAGTAGTATCTGTATAGATTTTATAGAGGTTTAGGGATATGTAAGAAGAAAGATATAAGAGAAATAGGCAAATTTATTATTATGGGATTTTAAATATATGAACCTCAGTAACACAAAACTTTAAATACATATATATATGATAGTTTTATAATAAAGTCACTAACCAGTAATCATTTCAAAGTTAAGTAGCACCTTCTATATTCCAGTAAAACTTACTTTGAAATTTTCTTAGAACAAGAATATGTACCAGGTATATGTGAAAAGGAATCAGTTGTGTGTGGAGGCAGAGGAAAATCTCAGCTTCAAGAGCTACAAAATGTGAAAGACATCTTTTTTCTCTGAAACAAAGCAACGAAAGTAGGAACAGATGAGAAAAATACATTCAAAAAATTATAGGAAAAGAGAGGAAAAATAGAATTATTTTTCTTATAGTATTAAAGAGAAACAATTAATGCATTTATAAAGCCTAAATAGTTTAATTTAAACCCCTGTTATGCATATGTAGAGGACAAAGATAACACCTGGGAACTGAATTTAGAATGAGACTGTAGATACAGAACAGTGAATTTGATACCATAGAAAATTATCTCACTAGAATGGAACTAAAAATGGAGCAGTTTTCTATAATTTGATAGAGAAAGCTAGGGACTAGAGTAGATTTCCTTACAGCAATCTGTGCTGCTCCATTCAAATTGATATCCAGTTCCAGTAAAATGGCAAATGTGTACAAGTTAATAATAAACAGAAATACAATTGAAATATGTGTCATAAAATTATATTTAAGAATATTGAGGATAACTGTGAAATTAAAAAAACCAATGTCTTTGAAAAATAAATTAATTTTATGAATGAGAATTTGTTGAGCCACTTAAATGGTTACAATCCCGTGAATGGGAAGCTAAGTACATTAGAGACAAATGGTTCCAGTCCAGTAGGGGCGGGCCTTAATGTATTCATGTAATATGTGAAAATATGTTACGTGATCTTAAATTCCACCCCAGATTCAACGTCAATAATGCTAGAGAAAATATAGGCAGATACACTATCTACTCTAATCAAAGCAAAGAATATCTTTTCTTTTTTCTAAATAGTAGAAAAATAATGTTCTTGTGTTACTCAAAATCTTAAGAGCCAGACATTATTCTATAAATTAATTTTGCAGCAGTCCTTTAAATGTTTTAAGTGCCCCCTACTTGGCAGAAAACTTGAGGTCCAAATAATGGACAAAATACATGAATTAAAAAAAAATCTTTTTAAAGAAATCTGGGAAAAAATTATATAATAATAAAAAAATTATATGTAACTATAAATTTATATATTTTAAGCATCTACATTAATTGTTCAAAGAAATATAAATATAATGTTATGTAGTTGACCTTCTATTATCTTTAAACTCTTATTGAAGAACTTAAGAAACTATAATACACATCATAAAAAGAATAAATAATCCAAATTCTTTTTCAGGTTGTTCTTTTTTTTTTTTTTTTTTTTAATGTATGTGGTGCAGGCTCTCACTACACAGCTCAGGCTCATACTGACCCTCCTGTTTTAAGCCTCCCCAGCACTAGGATTACAAGTGTGCACCATCACGCTTGGTCTCAGTGGCTGGTTCAGTGTGCCTGGTGGGTGTGGCCAGCACAGCATGATAAGAATTTGTTAATGTACTACGTTAATACATATTATACAGAAATCTTTCGGCTTTTGATTTGTATTGCTGGACATAAGATGAAAATATCTTACCAGAACACTTCAGAAGTGCCAAAGTAGTTCATTATCTGATTATTTAAACAAATCTTCAAACTTCATGAAAATTGGCTTGATGCTGACATGAGTAGACTAACATTTTGGGAATGATAGTGTGGAGAGATAAATAGAGAAATTGAATTACAGTTCTGTGTCAGGTATAACAAGACATAGATTATATATAAACAATTAATCTATATCTTTATTTCTTAAAGGACAAAAGCAGCTGTTCTTGGCCATTGAGCTCAGCTTTATACATTTGTTTCATTCTTTCTGAGTGAAGAAAAAAATGACAGAAAACTGAGTCTGGCTCCTGTGTGGCCAGGCAGCATCAGTAACAGAAATTTCATCCTGCTGGAGTCACTTAGGGAGAGGTGTGCTCCAATTTCTTAGCACCACTGCAAATGATGTTTTCTCCAGGGCTCAAAAGAAACCTGTGTTTATCTATTTAATAGAGGAAGGGGAGGGCTCTTCTATATATGTTGGGCTGAAATATTTATTTCTCTTTTAGATTCCAGCAGTATTTATAATACTAGTGGGTATCAGACACCACAAAACACGTTATGCTGGACTTACTTGCAATGCTTGAGTAATACTGGTCATCAAATTTCTGAAGTCAGTCTGCAGTAGTCACACCATCACCAAATTGTCACAATGGAAATGTGAAAAAATAATATAGAAAATAAGCTAGAATGTAATTGTATATTTTCCCAAAATAAATCATGTTCATTAAGAAGGCCACATACATACGTATGTAAATGTACATGTACATGGATATATACACCCATAAACATGTATAATAGAGATGAAAAGAAATAACAAACTTCAACTTTTGGGCTAAGCCTAAAATTTATTAATTCTTATGTTCTTGAGGTAAACACAAAAGCCTAAAAACTCAAAGGAAGTAAGATTTTTTGAGCTAGGGAGATAGCTTGGTGGTCTAAGTGCCTGCCTGACAAGTGCAAGGACCTAGGTTGGATTTCCAGTATCACATACCATACTGGCCTGGCACCAAGCCAGTCACCAAGACTGGACCTGATGGTGCCCTCCTACCATCCTGGCACTGGGGAGGCTGAGATAGGACAGTCACTATGAGTCTGAGCTGCATAGTGAGATCATCTACTGAATAAATTAATAAGTAAATGATTTTTTAAAATAGAAGCTTATTTTATTTCTCACTACCTTATTTTTCTTCTTCCTCCTTCTTTTCCTCCTTCTCCTCTTCCTCTTCCTCTTCTCCTTCCTCTTCTCCTTCTCCTTCTCCTTCTCCTTCTCCTTCTCCTTCTCCTCCTCCTCCTCCTCCTCCTTCTCCTTCTTCTCCTTCTCCTCCTCCTCCTCCTCCTCCTCCTTCTTCTTCTTCTTCTTCTTCTTCTTCTTCTTCTTCTTCTCCTTCTTCTTCTTCTTCTTCTTCTTCTTCTTCTTCTT